>BMAO01029793.1:0-141319 GCA_019973975.1 Trichonephila clavata | reverse complement strand
ATAATCTAGCCATTTTTCTACTTTATATAGCATTTTATTTTCAATTATTCACTGTTAACAAGAAAAATAAAACAAACCAAAATCATATTGTTGAAATATTTATTCTGGAAATTGTACACATACATATATACATAAAAAATAAACAAGAATATAAGTGAAATTTTTTTTTATAACACTATCTAATCCATATTATAGTCAACTCCATCCTTATTTGTGCAGAACAGATTATGTTTTAGTGTAATATATTGAATTATCATTGTAAATATAGGAAAGTGTGTAAAAGTACATAAATAAACAACTTTTAATTTTTTTATCAAATCATGTCTTTGAGTTACAAATGTGAGTGAAAATGCCTTTCAAACAGTGTTGTTTCAAATAAAAATTACATGTTAGGATATGCGAGTCATCTAAATTATTTACTGCAGAATTTATAGATAGCTGGTTCTGAAAGGAATTTTGAAAGTTTTCTCATTAGAGTAAAATTTTTACAAAGGTTGTTCATAATTATATAGTTTTCGAAATGACTATTACAAAATTTAGCATAACACATGTAGTGATATGCTATACCTGTATGAGTATTTAGAACATAAGGACAAAGCTACAATGTGAAACCAATGGTCTTTGGCAGAAAGTGCAAAATGTATGAAATTCATAAATTAATTTTATCCATAAAATATTTTTTTTAAAAATTCAGAGCTATATGCAAAATTTAAAACAAATTATGAGTGGAAACATTAAAAATCAAGATTTGTACTAACAAGCAGAAATGAAATTACTGCAAATTAAAAATAAAGCATTCATAATTTAGAAACAAGATAAAAGATTTTAAAAATACAATTTTTATAAATATTGCACGTCTACCTGAATTTCACATTTATAAAAACAACAGTTAAAAAAATACCACACATTGGAACAATAAAATACAGAACTAATTTGTTATCAGTACACTACACATTAAACATCTTTTAGAAGTGGTTTTGAAATCGCTGCAAATAAATTTTCGCATCCAATAGTATTCAATCAATGATGATGGTCTCCCACTAAGAACTCAACATGACAATAATTTAAAAGAATGGCTTATTCCTGGCAAAAAAAGGAATTACATTAAGAAGCAAAAACATAAGTACTTTTTTTATAGAAAACCAATTAGAAAAATATGAATGCCAGGATTTAAAGAAATAGAACAAAAGGTATTTAGAAATGCCAAGAAAAAAGCAGAAAAAAATAAAATTGAAACTGGAAAAATAATAACTGCATTTAAAAGAGTGGGGCGCTCAATATCAATTGTTATAATTTCTTACTAGTTCTATTCCAAAATGCAGAGTTAGTGTAAAAATGTAGTACATAGGACCCCACGCCTTTACCACGATGACATTAATTTTCTAGTTAATCATTTTATTCTTATATAAGATTTATTTCTTACTTTTTAGTTTGATAAAAAAGCATGTTTCTTAAAACTATAATTTAATTTAATTGTGCTTCAAATACGTCAGACTGAACAAATTACGTATTATCACAACAAATGCCAAATCTAATAATAACACACCAAGTTGGCAACCCTGATTGGTAATTGCGTCTTATTGCAACCTATTAGCGATATTATATGAAATGAAGCACCTCGCAGCCAATTCAGTGTGTACCACACATAGGAAATCGGGGTGGCCAACTCAGCGAGTTATTTAGAGTCAGCGATTGTCGCAAAAATACACAAGTACCCTCCGAGTTCCTGTGTGTTGAACGTGCTGAATTGGCAAACAGGTGCTTTGTTTCATATAATGTCACCAATTGGTTGTGATAATACGTAAGTACCAAGATTTATGTTTTTTCACTTGTGTACAACATACCTGCATACAGGAGTTTTTGTACCCAAGCTGTATTAATTTTTGGTACTTTCATAATATTGCAACCATATTGGTGAAATTATATGTAATACAACACATGGTAGTCAATCTGGCGCATACGACACATGCAAAATCAGGGTCACCAACTTGGCACGTTATCTTGAACATTGGCATTGTTGTGGTAATATGTATCGTAAAATCTGGTGTATGGTGCACACTTTTAACACAAAAAATAAGATTGAATTTTAAGCGTGCACGTTATATACCAGGTATAAAAATAAGAGTTTTAAATCAAAATAATGGTTATTTAAAAGAAATGGCATTCCTTATGAACTTAAAGGGTTGCACTTCTAGATGTATACTATTTTTTACTAAAGCTTAGAATAAATGACTTTCAAACTTTAAGAGCATGACTCGCATACATCTCAGGTTTCTTCATGAAAATGGGGGTGCACATTCTCAGCAAATAAACATAAAAATTAAAAATTGCTACTTGAAAGTATAAGTGCATGTAATACGATGGTATACATGATATGCCAGATTTTATGGTAAAAACATAATTTTTTTCTACCTTTCTTTAATGAGTAAAAGCATAAAATATATTTATATTGGGTTAAATATAAAGAATCTGATATATATACTTCATTTATTTTCATCCAAATAAATAAAACACTATAGTCACAATAAAGGAACCATAAAATAAATGTATTGAAATAATTTCTTTATGTGAACTTTTAAGCCTTTTTCCATAAGTTTACCAATAAGCTAGAAAAGTTCTTTAAAATCTACAAGAAATTAGTCTCTTAAAAGATTACTAATTGAAAACAAAAATTTATTTTGTAGGCTTGCCTTTTTCAAGACATGCAAGCTATTTTAAAGTTCAATATGAAAATAAAACTATTCCAATGTAGCAAAGGAATACTTAAATTATTATTTGCCTATAAGCAAGTGCCCCAAAAAATCAACAATGTGACTTATTATGAATCAAGTAAATTTCATTAAGATATGTGACTACCCAAAATTCGCAGTTTTGGTGAATATTTTCAAAAATTACTTTTGTGTTTTTATTTTAAAGACTATACATTTAAGATTCCAAAAACACTCTATTTTTGTTTCTATGATATCTAGAAGCAAAGTTATAGCATAATTAGTAAACTGGAATTGGAGTTAAAAAACCAGATGCTGATCCCTACACAAAATATTTTTAAGATATTGAATTTAAATTTTCAGAACATGTTTTATTTAGTTCTATCTGTGTTATGAATCAAAATCTAATCTCTGTGTATATACAGTGAACCCAAAAAGTGTTCGTACACTTGCAATTTCCTATAAAATTTATTGTTTCCGACTAATAAAAATTAATATTTTGGAATTGTAATTTTTTTATATCTGTAACTTGTTCTTGGTGGAATGACATAATTATTTTTTTAAAAATTGTATAACTATTATTTTTAAAAATTCATAATCAAAAAGCTCCTGAAAAATTACGCCACTAAAGTCTTAGAACACTTAACAAAAATCTCAACATAGCTTTAAATATTGTATTTCTTTCTTAATTTAGAACTTAGTAGGATATCTTTTAGTGTCCACAACAACTTTTGGACATCTTGATATAGATTTATTGAGTTTTTGTAATTTCTGCATTGATTTTCCTCCATGCTTCTGTGATTATTGTTTTTACTTCCCATTATGTGTTTATATGTCATGTTTTCTTTTTATTTTAAATCTAGTTCTCCCCAAATATGCTCTGCTGGGCTAAATAAATTGATTGAGGAGGTGTTTTCAAACTTTTGGGTACAGTTATAGAGACACCAGCAGTGTACATTGAGAGCAGTTCGCTTGGCGTCATTATCCTGTTAAAAAATGAAGTCGTCTGAAATATCCAAATTTTGAGAGGATAATTTAAAATTTCTCTTTAAAATATTTAAATAGAGCTCATGATTCTCAATACCATCAAAAAATACCAAATTACCTAATTCCTGAAGCCTATTTACACCCCCCCCCCCTCCCCCGCAAGAACACCTCTGTGTTGATACATGGAGGTGGAGGAGCTCTTGTTCCACATAAATTCACTGGATTAAATGCCTCATTTTTTCCTTTAAAACTATTATATGCCCATCAGAACCAAAAATGTTGAATTTTCTGTCATCCCAATACTTTCCGTCAATTTTGAAATTTTCTGAAACTTAAGTCAACAAGATCTAGTTGGATGAATGAACCATGGAAGTGGAAGTGTTCTTGCATGGGGGCGTAGATCAGCCCACAGAATTAGGTAATTTTTGATGGTATTGAGAATCATGAGCTCTAGTCAAATATTTTAAAGAGAAATTTTAAATTGTCTGTCCAAAATTTGATATTGAACACGACTTCATATTTTAACAGGATAATGAAGCCAAGCGTACTGCTCTCAATGTACACCGCTGGTGTCTTTATAACTGCCCAAAATTTTGTGATAAACACCTCCTCAATCAATTTATTTAGCCCAGCAGAGCATATTTGGGGAGAACTAGATTTAAAATAAAAAAAACATGAAACACAATAATGGGAAGTAAAAATAATAATCACAGAAGCATGGAGGTAAATCGATGCAGAAATTACAAAAACTCATTAAATCTATATCAAGATGTCCAAAAGTTGTTGTGGACACTAAAAGATATCCTACTAAGTTCTAAATTAAGAAAGAAATACAATATTTAAAGCTATGTTGAGATTTTTGTTAAGTGTTTCTAAGATTTTAGTGGCGTAATTTTTCAGGAGCTTTTTGATTATTAATTTTTAAAAATAATAGTTATGCTATTTTTAAAAAAATAATTATGTCATTCCATTAAGAACAAGTTGCAGATATCATAAAAAAATTACAATTTCTATACATTAATTTTTATTAGTCCGAAATCATTAAATTTTATAGGAAACTGCAAGTGTACGAACACTTTTGGGGTTCACTGTATTTATGTACTTCATTGCATTTAAATGTAAAAAAATATCATTAATTTTTTTAAAAAATCGAGTTTTTGCATAAAATTTGGCATATTTAAAAAATTTTTAAAAGTAATACATATCTTTTAATTCCTAATATATAAAGATGTTCCATTATTTATGTACTGTATAAATATTATTTGAATACATTCATTAGAATTTTGTGTAAAAGATCCTAATTGCAATTTTTCATGAAAATTTTACTAAACTCGACAATTTTTATAATCTATAAAACTCTCCAGAAAACAGCAAAAGGGTTGAAAATTAGTTAAACATGAAGCTAAAGAGTTTGAGCTATAAATATGGTGAGTTTAAGAAATGTACAACTAGTAGAACATTTTTCATATTGTATTTAAATCTTTAAAAGCATTGTCTGAGAAACTATGTTTTTTGGCTTCACGGTAAAGTTCACAAATGGATTTCTTTTTAAGACATTGAATTAACATTTTAAGAAAACTTTTATTTTATTTTATTTGTATTATAGACTATAATCTCTGTGTATGTATTTATGCATTTATTGCACATACAATTTGTGAGAAAAAACATGCTTTTTTTTTTAAAAATTGACCAATTTCAAAAAAATAATGTAAATCTTATCGCTTTAGGCACAGATAATGATGTTATTTGTGTGCAGTTTTAATATTATTTGAATATATTAATTAGAATTTTCAATACAAGGTTTACTGTAACTGCAATTTTTAACTAAAAATTCCCAATCTATCCAAAATAATTTAAAATTTTGTGGAATTGTATTTTAATTCCTGACTCAAGTGTAGTATAGGGGAGAGGGCCCTTTCGATTTTTATATAGATATTATTGGTTAGATAACGAATTCATTCTGGCTTCGGGAAACTTATCGCTAAGTGAAGTAGCTTGGCGATCGATTTTGGTCACCAAAAAAATTTTACATCGCCAAGTATCTATACTACACTTGAACCTTAATTCCTAGTTCTATGCACACCCTTTTTAAAGAAAAAAGTGTTTTTTTAGTTGAAAATTTATGTTTCAATAAAATGCTCCAAACGTAGCCACATACCTCTTAAATTACCATTACCTTACCATTTTTACGCTAAATTCCTATAAAAGCCTTACAAAATCAAAACAATCTAGTACTCATGTGTTCGTCCGCGGGTAGCGTGGTAGAAACGAAAAATAGTTCGGAAGATTTATGAGAACTAAATTTGTTGTTGAACCCCAATCTTTAAAATATGTAGCCAGTATATTAAAAAAACTTTTTTAATCCTGAATATCTTTTTAATTTGTTTGATAGTGTTAATTAACCATTTTTTGAAATTTTGAGTACATGTAATGTCTCATATTTGTAAAGGCATGCGTTCAAATCTGATATAAACAAACTCATTTGAAACTGAGTAAGTCCATGTAGTCATTTTTGAGTATTTCTTTTTTCTCCGTGTGCCTTATACTTGGAAATTTCGTTCACTTGTTTCTATTAGTACATAGAGAAAAAGACATGCATTTTTCAATTAAAGCAATACTTATTTTTAAGAAAATAATTGAATTTAGAATTTATACATTTTTTACGGAAATTTCAATAAGCATTCATGAAAAGTAGTGTTGCACAGATACCTTCATGTTATCATAAAACCCATACCAAAATTTATTATACATAGTTTGACGTACTTATAAATCAAATTTGCTAAATGTACATCAATTTTTGTAGGAGGAGTAGCATTTTAAAATCGCTTCATAAGTTTCAAGTTTTTTCCCTAAAAAAGTTAAAAGGCTATCTTTTAATGAAATTTTAAGCACAAAATCTGTTTAACCTCAGACATACACATAGAATGCAATAAAAAAGTTATGAAAATCACTAAATTCAAAAATGTGTAAATCGTACCATGTCTCTTGCTCACAGGGATAAATGAAGGAACAAGTGATTTTAGGTACTCCACAACCAAAAGTCCACCGTAATGAGGCCGGTTGAACATGGTAGCCATGTGTGTAATCTCGGTATCTCAATCAATAACTCTGTTCTTATCAAAGCTAGTAAGTAGGAATCATTTCACTCGATTTGTATAGTATGGAGGGGTAGGAAGCTTATCACAGGAATAAATGAAGGGACAAGTGATTTTAGATACTCCAACACCAAAATTTCACCGTACTGAGGACGGTTGAACATGGTAGCCATGTGTGTAATCTCGGTATCTCAATCAATCACTCTGTCCTCACCAAAGCTAGTCAGTAGGAATCATTTCACTGGATTTGTATAGTATGGAGGGGTAGGAAGCTTATCACAGGGATAAATGAAGGGACAAGTGATTTTAGGTACTCCACAACCAAAAGTCCACCGTAATGAGGACGGTTGAACATGGTAGCCATGTGTGTAATCTCGGTATCTCAATCAATCACTCTGTCCTCACCAAAGCTAGTCAGTAGGAATCATTTCACTGGATTTGTATAGTATGGAGGGGTAGGAAGCTTATCACGGGGATAAATGAAGGGACAAGTGATTTTAGGTACTCCACAACCAAAAGTTTTACCGTAATGAGAACGCTTGAACATGGTAGTCATGTGTGTAATGTCGGTACCTCAACCAATAACTCTGTCCTCACCAAAGCTCGTCAGTAGAAATCATTTCACTGGATTTGTATAGTATGGAGTGGTAGGAAGCTTATCACAGGGGATACATGAGGGGACAAGTGATTTTAGGTACTCCACAACCAAAAGTTCACCGTAATGAGGACGCTTGAACATGGTAGTCATGTGTGTAATGTCGTTACCTCAACCAATAACTCTGTCCTCACCAAAGCTCGTCAGTAGAAATCATTTCACTGGATTTGTATAGTATGGAGTGGTAGGAAGCTTATCACAGGGGATACATGAGGGGACAAGTGATTTTAGGTACTCCACAACCAAAAGTTCACCGTAATGAGGACGCTTGAACATGGTAGTCATGTGTGTAATGTCGTTACCTCAACCAATAACTCTGTCCTCACCAAAGCTCGTCAGTAGAAATCATTTCACTGGATTTGTATAGTATGGAGTGGTAGGAAGCTTATCACAGGGGATACATGAAGGTACAAGTGATTTTAGGTACTCCACAACCAAAAGTTCACCGTAATGAGGACGCTTGCACATGGTAGTCATGTGTGTAATGTCGTTACCTCAACCAATAACTCTGTCCTCACCAAAGCTCGTCAGTAGAAATCATTTCACTGGATTTGTATAGTATGGAGTGGTAGGAAGCTTATCACAGGGGATACATGAAGGGACAAGTGATTTTAGGTACTCCACAACCAAAAGTTTACCGTAATGAGGACGCTTGAACATGGTAGTCATGTGTGTAATGTCGTTACCTCAACCAATAACTCTGTCCTCACCAAAGCTCGTCAGTAGAAATCATTTCACTGGATTTGTATAGTATGGAGTGGTAGGAAGCTTATCACAGGGGATACATGAGGGGACAAGTGATTTTAGGTACTCCACAACCAAAAGTTCACCGTAATGAGGACGCTTGAACATGGTAGTCATGTGTGTAATGTCGTTACCTCAACCAATAACTCTGTCCTCACCGAAGCTCGTCAGTAGGAATCAATTCACTGGATTTGTATAGTATGGAGTGGTAGGAAGCTTATCACAGGGGATACATGAGGGGACAAGTGATTTTAGGTACTCCACAACCAAAAGTTCACCGTAATGAGGACGCTTGAACATGGTAGTCATGTGTGTAATGTCGTTACCTCAACCAATAACTCTGTCCTCACCAAAGCTCGTCAGTAGAAATCATTTCACTGGATTTGTATAGTATGGAGTGGTAGGAAGCTTATCACAGGGGATACATGAAGGTACAAGTGATTTTAGGTACTCCACAACCAAAAGTTCACCGTAATGAGGACGCTTGCACATGGTAGCCATGTGTGTAATCTCGGTATCTCAACCAATCACTCTGTCCTCACCAAAGCTAGTCAGTAGGAATCATTTCACTGGATTTGCATAGTAAGGAGGGGCAGGAAACTTATCACAGATAATACACTTCTTTGATTTAATGTGGGCATGAGTGTAAGTATTTCTCGATGCTAAAAAAATCCGACTTCCTTTTGGTCCCTTTCTTGTAAACTGTACTTCCTTGTCATCATTTCCTCTTTTTCATGAATGTTTTGGCTCACCATATCCACCATATCACCATTCACCCACCAGAAAATCCGTTCTTAGTGATTCTTTACTCAACAAAAGAAACACCTTTGTAAATTTTATGTCTATAGGTCTAATATACAAAAAAACGAGAAATTTTGTGCAACGCGTCCCTTTTTGAAAGTCGATTTTTTTAAAAACCTTTTTTTTTTAATTATCTTTACTCAACAAAAGAAACATGTTTGTCAAATTTCAAATATGTTGGCCTGTCCAGATATCTCGGAATAAGTGAGCGAATATGAGTCACTCTTTTCTGTGAATGTGTATGTGGAGGGGGGCAAAAAAACAGCAAGAAAGTACAATTAAATAACAGAAAAAAATTATGTTATATAAAAACTTCCATTACGAAATGAATAGTAATTTCACTGATGTAGAAGATGCTTATAAATCAGCGTTTCACAAACTGTGGGGTGCACCCCTATGTGCAGACGTGATAAATCTAGAACCATATTGAAAATTGTGGGGGGTGAGCCCCACAATTTGAGAAACGCTGATTTTTTTGTCAAAATATTGTTATTACAGAAGCCTTTTTCATAAAAGATGTGTATTTTTAAAATAAATAATTCCATGTTATTTTTTACCAAAATATTGCATTTAAATCATGTTTCATTGTAATAATATTCTTAAAACAATTTCATACGTATATTCTAATCTTAGTCACCCTAAATATTAAAAAAAAAAGTTTACACGCACTTGAAGAAAAAAGGTTCCGTACGTAGTCGGATATTTTAACTTTGATAAATTAATTATTAAATACATTGTGTATAACTAAAACATTTAAAAGCATATTATACAAGTGTAAATGTGTATTTTATTTTTTACCATGCAAAATGTATTTTGTTTTGCTTACCTTCAAAAAAATTAATGCTTTTTAAATAATCTTTTATTTTCTTTGTTTCGATATGCTCGTGCCCACTAAGTAGGGTTATCACGTCCCTTAGGGTGACGACCCCCACAATTCGAGAATCGCTGCTCTGGGGGATATAAATCTATTATTGTTCTCTTTCATCCAAACGATATGTGATAAGACTAATTGCTATCCATCCATTAATTAGAGATAGCTTCATACTCCTAACAGACGCTGATGTCTGCCCATGCATTGTTTTAAGGGCTTTAAAATGCACGCCTGTCAAATCGATATTACATTTCTGATACCGCGGATTATTTGATCGTGTAAACTTTATGCTAATATGATATGATGGACTTCACGTTTGTCTATCAAATGAAGGAAATAAATTAGGATTTATTACCTCGTTGGTGGATTTTGTATGTGGGTAAGCAATTAAACTTCTCGCTTTATTACAGTTTATTTAGTGATTGTCCCTCTATAAATCATAAAACTTGACTTAACTTAAGAGCTAATTTATGGGAAGGAGTGTGGAAGGCATTATGACAATAATTAATGTATCAGTATTTAATCATTCTGTAATTAGGATGTTTTAAATGAATCATTATCTTTCCGGTAGAATATCTTTATCCGCAATAAGTAGGATTGTGATTCATCGATAGATATTTCATTATATTTTAAATGAATAATGAACATCATTTAATGAAATTTTATACTATAATTATCTGAAGACAGTTGTTGCTTCTGTTTAAAAAATTTTACTTTTTTCGTTAAGTGGTTAATTAAATTTTAAAATAAGTATTATATCGTTTCTACATTTAAAGTTCTAGTGAACTGGCTTTTTTTAGTCGAGGAAGAGGCTCCAGGGTTTCGTAGTCCATGGTAGCCCAGTGGTCAAGGTAATGGACTTGTGGCCGGAGTGTCCTGAGTTCGAGTCTAGTACCATTCAAGACACGCCGTGTAGGTGAGCGATGCGCGTATATCTGTCAAGAGCTCAAACATCCTTGCGTTGGTATGGAGTGGTTGTTAGGAGAGGGGGTGCCAGTTCCTGTGTCGTTCTTGTCACTTGACCATGGTTTAAAATTACGAGGTCCATCGCCAAAATCTTTCGAATAGCTTAGCAGTGAGACGTTGATATTCACCCTTACCAGTGATCGTTAAAAGCTACTCTGTAACAGGATCCAAAGAAGAATTTAGTGAGTCAAGGAATGTTCATTAACGTCGATATCCAAAGCCAAACAATTGCTATTCCTGACTGACTTAGTAATATTGAATGACAGTAAAGGGACGAGGACGACACCCCAACGGGTGCGCCCCCTCATTTAATTTCCATACCACTCCAAAGGGAGGGCTTTGAGATACAATTAATTGCTTCAAACTCTCTACATGACGGGTATTCAGAGGCAACAGGAATTGAACTCGTCATTCTTCACTGCCGGTTATAAATTCGTTACCCGTCTAGGCTACCATGATGACAACCGAATTTTAAAATGCTCACTTATAAATTAAACAATACTGCGAACTCTCCACTTTAGATGCAAACCAAATTTTAACCTCTGATTGAGATTATGAAAATTATTCAATAGCTTAAGTGAAAAATGATAAGATTTCGAGAAAAAAATTGCTATGAAAGCTTAAATTTATGAACACACGTGCTCTTGAAAAAGGAATTTATATTAATAGTTCCTCAAAGCAGAAAATACTCTATGTATATAGAAATGATTCTCCAGGAAGAATCTTATTTCAGCTACAATAGATGTTATTGAGATTTTCTGTTTTAAGCCTTTATGTACCAGATTGCTCTTTCTAGCGCATGCGCTAATCCCAAGTTTCAAAGGATACTCCCTCTAGATGTTACGACACACATTTCACTTTTCGTTTTAACACTGACTACGTATACTCTGGTTTCATTTCACTTTTTAAAGTTTGTATAACTGTTTTTGCTGTTAATTTTTATTTTTCTTGTCAATAAGGCCTCGTCGTTAAATTTCAACGTAAGTGATACTGAATCAGAATTTTTCCGGAAACCGATGAATGCGGCAGTGACCCTGATACGGATTTATCTCTTTGTGCTGAAGAAGATGAATAAAAGAACAAAAATGACAGGACATTTATGTAACGCACGTGGAAATGATTTTTGTTCCAAGGAACATTTCTCGAGCAATTTCCCAAATATTTATAATTTTAATTCTAATTTTGCTATTTTTTTCAAATTTTTGTGACTGAACTTTTGTAGTTTTATACAATCCCAATAAAAAGAAAATCTACCTTATAATGTTTCTTTTGCTGGATACACTGGCTGTACTCCTAAATAACCCATGTATTCATATGAGATTTCAATGAGGTTTTGCCTTATACACAGCATTACACCGTGCTCAAGGGGTTAAAGGGTGTTGCAATTCAAAATGTCGATTTTTCTCTTATGAGTGATTCAAGAATAATAAAGTAGACATTTTTAATACAATAATGAAAAATTTTAATACAAATCTAACATCAGTTATACTTTTCTCTCACACATACATCACACATACTTTTCTCATAATTGTTGATCTCCTTTACCAAGTTTCAAATATTGTGTTAAAGAGAGAGAGTGGAATTAACCCTTTATAAGGAGATTGGATATATACCTCCCACCAACAAAATTGATTTTTAAATGTAGATGGGAAGCTCATTTCTCGCCTATGAAATAATGAGATTATGGGAGATTTGGATCAATTTGATCAACTTTAAGAAAGATATGACCATAGACTATATTTCCAAGAATGGTGGCATCGATTTTTATATTGATTAAGTGTTTAGGAAATTTTTTAAGGTATCCGACTACCATAAAACTTTTGAATTTTTCCAAAAATTGACAAATTTTTTTTATGATTTTATTTTATGGGCCATCTTATTAGCTTTATAAAAATACCACGTTTATCATTTTCCGTTAACTAGAACAAAAACTACAAGTATTTTAGTAAAAGCAGATGCCATTACTTTAAGCAAGATGTCATACTTTAAAACGCGTTTTACTGGAAATCTGATTTTTTGAAAATAATCAAACGGGGTCAGCGATTTCTAAAAAAGTTTTGAACATAATTAACTGTGTGAAATTTTTTCTGTAAGTTCTGTATAATAGTAGAATTGTTTTAACCTTCAGATTTGTCAATGTTTTATTACAAAATTTACAGTTTCTTATATGAATATAATCACTGTCTTTTTAAGCATTTTCATATAGTAACCGAGGTAAAGTGCTCTAGCTTTTGTAAAAAAGAAACTATCTCTTATCCTGAAGGTCATTTCAAAATTGAATAATATAGCAACACATTAGAGATTGAAAAAATTTAAAATTTGTTCATAAGCCTTTGGTGCAGAATAGGCCTCGTTTATGCTATTTTTTGTCAATTTTTACCTATTTTTTCCCATTTTAGTAGTAATAATTTCTTTTTCTCTTCTTAATTTTAGCACATTGTTCTTAAAATGCACTAAATAAATCTAAAAATAACAAAAAAATCCCTATATCTCATTTTTTAAAAAAAAAGTTGTCGCAACCAGTCGGGTACCTTAAAGCGCTTATTATGTAGAAAGTAAAAAAAAGGTATTTGGAGCTTCAAGACCAACTAAATATTTGACTTAGGCTAGCATGTGTAACTTACTGTAAACGTAAACAGTCAGACTAGAGGCATATATATACATACAGTCAGACCCCGATTTAACGAATTCATCAGGACTGAACGTTTTGTTCGTTAAATCGCGACTATTCGTTATATCGGGGTCCAAGCAAATTGCCAATTTTTGTACATTTACCTTTTGTAAATTCTTTTTTATATACACAAAAAATATCCATAGGCAGAAATTACATGTTTTTTTATTCAGGAGCTAAAAATACTATTTGTGAATTATTACGCACCAGTTAATTGGAATTTTTAAAATACTAATTGATAGATGTTTGAGAATTTTTTTATTCCTCATTCGAAAGAGTTCTTTCGTCGACTTTATGTAGTAAAAAAATACTGCGCCATTTACATCCTGCTGCATGAGATATGGTTTCCCAATTTCCGAACAACGAAGAGCATTAGAAAATGAAAGAATTTTGACAAGTTTCTATTTCGATTTCTGCATCAGAATCATTATTCATTGGCTCTGGCAAATCAACCATTTCCTCAACTTCAGTTGCACTCATAAACAGGCGTCATCAAAAGTAACATCATCTTGAAAAACTTTAAAGTATTCCTTGCGTTGTGGAACGAGAGGAGATACGAAGGGGATTTCCTGTCCTATTCAAATCTCATACTCTCGGCTGTTGAAGTAATTCGTTAATTTAGGGTTTATTATTCGTTAAATCTGGATCCAACTGTATATATATATATATATATATGTGTGTGTGTGTACAGTGGACCCCAAAAGTGTTCGTACACTAGCGATTTCCTATAAAATTTAACGTTTTCGACCAATAAAAATTAATATAATGAAATTGTAATTTTTTCATGATATCTGCAACTTGTTCTTAATGAAATGATCTAATTAATTTTTTTAAATAGTATAACTATTATTTGTAAAAATTGATAATCAAAAAGCTACTGAAAAATTACGCCACAAAAGTCTTCGTACACTTATCAAAAATCTCACACAACACAGCTTTAAATATTGTATTTCTTTCTTTCTTAATTTAGTACTTAGTAGGTATCTTTTAGTGTCTACACAAAACTTTTAAACGTCTGGGTATAGATTTAATCAATTTTTTTTGTAATTTCTGCATCAATTTTCCTCCGTGTTTCTGTGATTATTGTTTTTATTTCCCATTTGTGTTTATATGTCATGTTTTCTTTTTTTTAAATCAAACTCTCACCAAATAAGTTCTACAGGGCTAAATAAATTGATTGAGAAGATGTTTTCAGAATTTTCGGACAGTTATAGAGACACCAGCGGCGTACATTGAGGGAAGTGCGCCTGGCGTCATTATCCTGTTAAAAAGGAAGTCGTCTCCAATATCCAAATTTTGGGCAGGTAATTTAAAATTTCTTTTTAAAATATTTAAATAGAGCTGATGATTCACAATGTCATCAAAAAATACCAAATTACCTAATTTTGAGGCCGATTTGCACACCCAAGCAAGAACACCGCCACCTCCATGCTTCAGCATGGGGGTGGAGGAGATTCTGTTCCCCATAAATTCATGGGATTAACTTTCTAATTTTTTCATTTACAATCTATTATATGTCCATCAGAATCAAAAATGTTTAATTTTCTGTGATTCCAGTCAATTTGCTGTCAATTTTGAATTTTCCGGAACTTAATCCCTATAATCTAGTTGGACTAATGAACCATGGAGGTGGATGTGTACTTGCGTGGGGGTGTAAATCAGCCTCAAAATTAGGTAATTTGGTATTTATCGATGGTATTGTGAATTATCAGATCTATTTAAATATTTTAAAGAGAAATTTTAAATTATCTGCCCAAAATTTGGATATTGGTGAAGACTTCCTTTTTTAACAGTATAATGACGCCTAGCACACTACTCTCAATGTACGCCGTTGGTGTCTCTATAGCTGCCCCAAAATTCTGAAAACACCTCCCCAATCAGTTTATTTACCCCAGTAAAACATATTTAGTGAGAATTTGATTTTAAAAAAAGAAACATGACACATATAAGCTCGTAATGGGAAGAAAAAACAATAATCCCAGAAGCGTGGAGGAAAATCGATGCATAAATTACAAAAAAACTGATTAAATTTATACCAAGACGTTTAAAAGCTGTTGTGGACACTAAAAAATATCCTACCAAGTATAAATTAAGAAAGAAATACAATATTTAAAGCTGTGTTGGATTTTTGTTAAGTGTACGAAGACTTTTGCGGCGTAATTTTTCAGTAGCTTTTTGATTATTAATTTTTAAAAATAAAAGTATACTATATTTTTAAAAAAATTAATTATGTCATTCCATTAAGATTAAGTTGCAGATTCATAAAAAAAATTACAATTTCAGTATATTAATTTTTATTTGTTGAAAACATTAAATTTTATAGGATATTGAAAGTATAGGAACACTTTTGTGGTCCACTGTATATAAGTTTCTTTTTCACGAAAACCAACCTGTCGTCTTATTCAACTGAGCTTTTCTATCTCATCTGGAGCGTCTTAAAAAAAAGTTTGCTTCACAGCTCGCTATCTTTAAATTCAACACACTTCGAGACACAGTTCCACTGTGTACGCGTTTCGAATAGTCTACATAGGAACGTAGGAGCAATGGGTTTCGTGGAACCTTTTCTGCCCCCTACAATCTGAAGGGGTCAGTATTGACTATTTGACCCTGATGAAAGCAACTGGTTTCTTATCCTAATAATACTCTCTACATATGGTAACAAGTTTCTGAATTTCCATGTCGTAAACACAAAGAAAGAACTGAAGGTTCTTTAGCAGAAAGAAAACTGTTCCATATGACGTACGATTGATTAAAGTTCGTGTCGAGATGTCAAATTTACTAAAAATACATAGGTATTGCCAGTTGGGGTCTTCTAAAACACATTAAAAGAGAACAAATTGCGTTCGTAAGACTTGCAAAGTCCCCTTATGCGTTGACCCCCGTAATGTTTAATTTCATGGAAGGTAATTACATATTCTTAAACTATATGTAGAATACAAAATGTATCTAACTTATATATCCTTTTATGTATTTTAGTATTTTTAAATTATATTTTATAAATATCGTGCAATATGATATACACGTAAATGCAAAACATTTGATATCCTAAATTTGAATATTTCACAGTGGACGGTGGAAAACGTCCCACCAAAAAATGGTCTTAAAAATCTAAGCTAATCTTAGGTTATTTGTTAAATGATTTTTTTATACAAATCAATCTTAATTCCAAAAACATTTTAACATAATATTACAGGAAAAAATGACCCTGTAAATCTTTAAGTACATAGTAATACAAACTGCATACAATTTAGCAATATTGCAATATTGCGACTGCAGCAATATTTTTCAACATATATCGCAACGTTCTGTAGTTCAACCTGCCATTTTTGCAACCAATTGTAAATGTCAAAAATGCTTAAAAAATAGATTTCATAGAAAAATCATTAGTATTAAAATTCTTCAACTTAATTTTATCCAAAAAAAATTCATTTAATTTTTTCAATTTCAACTGAACACAAACAGTAAGAATTTTTATGTTTAAGACAGCTCCAAATATAAAAACGAAAATCAATGCCACAATATTAAGTTTCACCTTAATCTGAATCGTGTTCAGATGGAGTTTCACTTTTTGAATACTCAACTGCATAAAAGTGCAAAATTTGAAAATATTGTGACTGTGAATCGCAAAGTAATGGATAAATTGAAATCAAGAAAAAACTTTAAATTGTTATCTTTGAGGAGATAAAAAGTCATCACACACAAAAATAAAACGCTACATGCAACTATATTTATATTTTTATAATAATTTTAGAAATGAAAGGTGAAGACTAGATTCCGATCCTAAAAACAACACACTCAAGAGTTTTAATAAACATTAAAAATTCACTTTTACCTCAAACACATTTATCTAAGCGATCTATATTTTCAAAATGAGTACAGACTTCTGAATATCGTTAGTCACTTTAATTTAAATTTATTTACCCCCAAAAAAATTCAATGAATAACTTACTCTCATGAGCCCACCGTAATTAAATCTGTAAAAATTTCCCCTCATCAACCATAATTCAATCGATACCGAAATTAAAACTGAATTTTAATTACGTCTATATAAACAACTAATACCTGAAAGGTATCACATTATGATATTAAGAACGTAAGACGTTTAATTTGTTTTGGGTAGACATTAGATCAGTGCTTCTCAAAATTTAAATATTTACGACCCAATATTCAATCATAATTTTCATCGAGACCCCCCCCCCTCCAAACAAATAACAATGCACTGAATTGAATAACTATACTTTTTCGCTAAAGCTACAATACGATTTTTAATCCCTTTAGTGGCACCGGCGTATACATACGTCTCCCTCAACCAGTGCATTAAATGTTCCGGATGTATGTATCGTCTCACTCAGTAGGGCATTAAATGCCCTGAACGTATATATACGTCTCAACCATCACTACATTAAATGCCCGGACGTATATATACGTCTTTTCAAAATACAATCTTTTCTGTGCACAGCGATCCATAAAATTATTCCAAAGAATTTGGAATGCAATAAAAGGACCTTAACAATGTTTACAAAGGATTTACTTATATCACGGGATTTCATCATATGAATATTTTTATTTAATACATTTCTTGTTATCCCAATACATGGCATATGCTAGCCTACGTGGAAAATGGAGGCATTGTTGAGCGAATCACGTAAATTATAATCAGCAGTTAAAGGTTTATTTATAAACCACACCAATTATCAAGATAAGTGTTATTTTTTGTATATAATTTTATGTATAACAAGCCTAAGGGATCACTGATAATTATTAAACTTGTTTTTAACTTAGCATTGTTAAATTAAAAAATATGTTCAGTTCAGAGTAGGTTATGTTGTGATAGTACAATTTGCATTACAATAAATCTTACATCTTATGTACAAGTGCATAGTTAATTTATTATCAGATTATATGTTCTCGCGTATAAATATTCTTCTCCTTCTGGTTTAAAATGAGGGAACAGCATTCATAAATTCACTGCATAAAATAATATTCAATAGGCTTACTACTAGATTTTCCGCATTCTTTTAAATCGAATGTAAATAAAACACTTCAATAAACTTTCGGAAACTAAAGAAAAATAAAATATAGTTTCCTGTTCTATATAACAATAAAGCACATTTTCAAAGAATTGAAAGACGAATAGAATACTTCCTCTCACTGAAATACAATACTTTACAGAATTATTTTATATTCTACTTGGAAAAATAAATTTCATTTTCATCCTTTACAATGAGCATTTCCCCCTTTAAGTTCGAAATATCATGAATCTCATACGAAAAAAGATTGTTAAGATTCTACAATCAGATCCTAACATTTGCAATATTTCATTATCATTAGAATCTAAAGAAAAGTCTATTGCTATAGAAATGTAATACGCTTTATCATCTCTTTTTTGAACTATTTGAATGATCTTATTTTCGATTCCTAAAATTTGTAAGCTCAACAAAGATAAAAAAAAAAAGATATAAAACTTCGCTTTTTTCAGATTTTCATATAAAGATATTAAATTTTACCAAACGATCATATGTAAATTATTCTCTTGAATCTGAGATTGCCTCTTCATTTGTACATTGGGCTATTTTAATCACATGTATTTTATAGGCATCGGTCAGAAAATTTTATACAAAACCATTATTTTATCATAATTAAACCAGATTTCTTCCAACTCATATTATTCTATTATTTAAGTTAAACAAGATTTTTTTTCTACAAGTGCGGATATCCCAAAAATGGCAAGTAAAGTTCACCCATTTCAAAGTTTGGGAACATAAATAAAAGAGTACAGGCTACTCATGTATAACATGGTAATTCTAAGGTTCAAATTCCTTCTAACACATTTCCAGAATTTATTACATCACCTTGCAACACGAGACTTTTGTAGCCTAGATTCGCTCTAATTCAGTTCTAGAATTTAGAACATTCCCGTGTAACATGGTGCATTTATAGTACGGATTTGTTCTAACACGGTTCCGAGTTTAAGAACATCCCCGTGTTATAAGATGCTTTTATAGCCCGGATTCGCTCTAACAAAGTTCCAGAATTCGGAGCATATCATATAACATGAGGTTTTTATAGCACAGACTCAAATTCGGCTCCAGAAACTGGAACACCCCCCGTATAATACGGTTCTTTTATAGCCCGGATTCCCTCTAATAAAGTTCCAGAATTTGGAACAAATCCCATTTAATACGGTGCTTTTATGGCACGAATTCCCTCTAAAACGTTCCAGAATTTGGAGCATCCCCGTATAACATGAGGCTTTTATAGCACAGACTCAAATACGGCTCTAGAATTTAGAACACCCCCGTATTATACGGTGCCTTTTTAACCCGAATTCCCTCTAACAGAGTTCCAGAATTTGGAGCATACCCGTATAACATGGGGCTTTTATAACACAGATTCACTCTAATACGGCTCCAGAATTTGGAACACTCCCGTATAATATGGTGCCTTTATAGTCCGGATTCACTCTAACAAGACTCCACAACTTGGAACATTCGTATAACCTTGTGCTTTTATAGAACAGATTCATTCAAACACGATTCCAGAACTTGCGACATCCTCGTAAAAAACACATGCTTGTATAACGCGGACTCACTCTAACATGGCTCCGGAATTTAGAACATCCGTATAATACGGTGCTTTTACAGCATGGATTTATTCTAACACAGTTTCAAAATTGGAAACATCCCTGTATATCATAGTAATTTTATATTACGAATCGAGAATCGGGAACATTGTCATACAACACGGTTCTATAAATAGGTACAATCTCCTATAAAGTGAAATGGTACAAAAACTATTAAAAGCGAATTTTATCTAATTTGACATTAAGGAATTCCACGTACAACAGCTCAACAAATGTGAAAAAGTGTTTAAGGGTGAAAGATCTTCATTTCACATTTTTTTTTTCATTCGAACGCGTACGTAATATTAGATTTTCCAGTTGAATTTTCGCGAACTATTTTAATATTTAAGTACACTTAAGTAAAATTTAAAGCTTTAACTATAACTTTTCTTTAGTTACGTATATTTAAAAATTTCTGGTAACTAGTATATTCAATTTCATTTTTAAACATATAATAACTTTTATGAATTAATCTTTAGCCCTAAGTTATGTCTGTCGAACAAAAAAAGAAATATTGGTGGGTTTTTATGGTTTAGTGATGACTGAAAAAATATTTCTCTAATTCATAGTAACATATATTGCTCATAAGAAAAATTATGATAAAGATATTTATCTTTATTTTTATAAAAATATAGTAGCATGTTTTCTTTTAATTTTGACCTTAACCTCCCCCCATTTCGTACTGTATATATATATATAGTCCAATAACAAGGATTTGTATAACACAGCAATATCTTGGAACGTAGCTACCACGTTATGTATTTTTAAAATATTCTTAAAACAATTTTTTCAATGAGGTTAGTATTTAACATTGCAGACCTAGTACATCCCACGAAAATTGGCATTTCATTTTCGTGTGGCACCATATAGGTGGTATTCTAATTTCCGCAAGTAATTTTGACGCCCTGTTTCTTTCCCAGAAGGAGGCACATGAGCTCTGATGAAGCGAACCTGGAATTTAGTTTTGCTGAGAGCACCCAAGCCAAGCAGGCATTTGTGGGATCTTTAACGTGTAGTATAACATGGATACTGCCGATTTTTTACATCGATTTTATGCTGGAATTTAACCCGCAACCTAAGGTGTACAGGGGCAGCGCCAAACCAATTACGCCAACAGCCGACATATTTAAGGTATCCGACTACCCTAAAACTTGTGAATTTTGCCAAAAATTGACAAATTTTTTTTATGATTTTATTTTATGGGCCATCGTATTAGCTTTATAAAAAAACCAAGTTAATCATTTTCCGTTTACTAGAACAAAAACTACAAGTGTTTTAGTAAAAGCAGATGCCGTTACTTTAAGCAAGATGTCAAACACATGTTTTACTCGAAATGTGATTTTTTTGAAAATAATCAAACGGGATCAGCGATTGCTAAAAAGTTTTGAGCATAATTAACTTAAATTTTTTCTGTAGGTTCTGCATAATAGTAGAATTGTTTTAACCTTCATATTTATCAATTACTGTTTTATTACAAAATTTACAGCCCCTTAGGTGAATATAAACACTGTCTTTTTAAGCATTTTCATATAGTAACGGAGATAAAGTGCTCTAGTTTTTGTAAAAATGAAAATATCTCTTATCTTGAAGGTCATTTCAAAATTGAATAATATAGCAACACATTAGATTGAAAAAATTGACAATTTGTTCATAAACCTTTGGTGCAGAATGGGCCGCGTTTATGCTATTTTTTTTTCAATTTTTACCTATTTTTTCCCATTTTAGTATTAATAATTTCTTTTTCAATTACCTCGCTCCTTCAAAATTTTCAGTTGCTTTTAAAAAATACGCACACACACAATCAAATTTTAATAGATTGTTCATTATAAAAATAATGAAATACATTTTGAAAAGGACAACATATTTTTTTTAAAAGAAATTTATCAAAATTAGAAATATCACTATTTAAAAATATGTAATGCTGCTGCTGTCTCATCTCCAACAAGAAATAATGTACTTTTGTTGCCACACATAAATCCTAAAATGGGCGTATAATTGACAAAACAATTTCAATGGCCGTCATTCCTAATGATTTAACTACAAGAAGTTTTCTGAAATAATGTTTTCTACATTTTTGAAGAATAGAATAAGAGAGAGAGAGAGAGAGAGAAATGGAATCATTTCATTCTAACTATCCATTTTGTTTTAGCCATTTGTGCGAAACACTTTTTCATCCTGGCATTCTTTTCTTTTTATCATTAAATTTCTAGGTATTGTGAATTTACAGTAAATGTGAAGTTTCAGGGATCATTTGTCTGGATTGAAATAGGAACTAGAATCGATTACTGAAATAGTATAGAAGAAAATTCCCTAGCGCCGGGATTTGTTTTACTTGTTTACGTAAATACGTAATTTGAAACACACATAATAAGCAATAAAATATTTTTTAAAGTTTATTTTTTCTACAATATAAAAGACGGAATATTATAATTAATTGAGTAATTTGTGCTCCGAAATAGACACTTAGCGTACTTTCATGGTAAAGTTGAGTAACCTCTCTAGTCACAATTTTATTCAAAAATTACCAATTTTATCAAATTTTCAAACAGGCAAGATTTGATTTTTAAAAAAAAATTCTAAAAATACTTTTAACAAATAGTGCATTTAAATAAATGTACAACTTGTGCTAAATTCTCTTCCAAAAGACGTACTCTCATGAATTGACTACAAAAGAACAATACAGAGTGACCTCCTCCTTTCTTTGCCTTTGTTCAGAGCAAATCTCCTTTTACATCGTTTTGTGCATATATTAATAGCATTTTTTACCGTATTAATTTAGATTGTAATTTATTTGTATGTGTTTGCTAACATTTGCTGTACGTGTATGCATATGTGTATATTTGCAAGTGCTTATATATATATATATGTCTCTGTGCGTATATATATATATATATATATATATATATATAGGTATTTTTGTGTGTGTGTTTGCTTTATGCATTTGTATTTTGAAAATTTTATTCCTATCACACATGTGATTCCAAACCTTGATATATTTTTAACTTGTATAATTTTAACCATTGAATGTCTCCGTTTTTGCACGTGAGCAATCTTGTATTTTGTTCCGTGTTTATTGTATTTGCATCCATTCTTGTTTCTTTTTACCTTTTGATTCCCATTTGTACCTGTATCTCTCTACTTGAGACATTTTACTACTATTGACTTACATTTGTAAGCCTTGTGCTATACTTCTTGGCACACAAGGAGTCTACCTAGAGTCTAAAAAAAATAAATATACAAGTACGTAACTAAAATATCATGTTTTGTGGCATTGTATGTTTTTAAAAGAAAAATGCAGGTACATAATAAGCACCATGTATACAGAAGCACCTTTCAGAGTGAACTTTTTCGAATCCTTATGCAGTAAATACGGTTAATGCGAAAACGCTTAAGGGGACCGGCACATGAATTTTCGAAAATTTCTCGATGTTTACTTTTTTATGTTTTCTAAAAATTCAAATATTTTTGCTTAAAATGATACGTGATATGAGAAAATAATATAATTAGAAGTATTTTTATTTTTTTTAATTGAAGCTACTATTTGATGCGCATCAAATGAGCCCTGCTCGGAGCACCTGTGTTTTTCCTGTCAGAACAACATTAATAATTACCAATGGCCCCATGGGCTTGTCATATATAGAATTATATGCAAAAATTAACACTTATCTTGATAATTTGTACGGCTTATATTTATTCCCTTACTTCTGAATTAAAGATACGCGATTCGCTCCCCAACGCCTCCCTTACGCTCCCCAACGCCTCCACATACGCGTGCCTCCATGTAGGCACGCGTATGTGGTGCACTAAAGAGGGTGTAGGGGGGGGCAGAAATGGAATAAATAAACAAACCCTCTGAAATAAGTAAATCCGTCACAAACACTGTAAAGGACCTTTTATTACATTCCAATATCTTCGGAATAATTTTATGGATAGCAGTGCACAGAAAAGATCTTGAATGGGCGCTGAATGGGTGTGTAATGTGGGCATCTGGACTGTGAAACAGTCCTCAGTCCCATATCCTGGTTGACTTTGATATTGGGCATGGCAATGGTGGGGGTTTCTTTCTGCTTAACAGGAATCATGGCTATTGGCTAAGACAATTGCATCCGGGAGGCATGGCAATGATTCTTCATCTGACTGCTGTAGAGATGAAAATTTTTTTTGGCATGGGTGAGAGTTTAGAGCTTGTTCTCTGATTGGTCGGTGGTAGCGTGAACATAGACTCCTATTGGCTGCCCTGGGGGCTGGGACAGAAAAGATCTTACTTCGGAAACACGTATATATACATCCGGGGCGATTAACGTTTTTTGCTGAGGGAGACGTTTATATACACTATACACCAATGGCAAGAGTTCAAATTCTTACTGTAGCTTTATTGTCAAAGTATATTATTGAATTAAATACATTGTTATTGTATGGAGGGGGGGCGTTGAAAATCATGATTGAGAAGCACTGACCAATGGAATAGAATTCAGATGTATTGATCCAAAGAAACAGATGTTCAAGGGGTAATATCTTCTCAACCGAGACGGCTGAATTATCGTAACAGGGACACAGTTCATCTCTTTGAATGTGATACAGCACAACTTAAAACGTTTCATACGTTCTGAAACCTCTTATATATTAAGGACGATTGTAAGAGATCAGAACGTTGTGGATCTGTGGTAAACCCGACCATGGGCAACATGGAATGGCAGCACCTTAGCAAGTGTTGTGGCAAGTGTAGCCATGGTGTAGCCATATTCTTGTTGCAACACGCCACAAGAATATGGCAACACCTTAGAATAATTTTGAGAATCTGGCCTGGCAAACGACAACAAGATGTAAACACATTAAGCCGATGTGCAACGAACACCACAATAAACTAATGTCGAACGAGAAAGGCTTCTTTCGCTATATAGATCTAACTTTATTTAAATGAATATCACCATTGGTACATAATTACATAAGATGTATTACCAGTATTCTGCTATATAATGCTATTGTGTGATTTCAAGAAAAGTATCCCGAAATAATATATTTACAAATATTTTTAATAACGAGTTTTTCGCGGAGACTACATGAACATATGCTTAGATATGTATACGTAATTTCAATCAAAGTGAGCAATATATTGAGTGGAATAAAATTTTCCTTTTATAAAGCAACTATGAAAACCTGATGATCTGCATTTTATATATCATTATATATAATTTTCAGAATTTTATCTTTTTTAATAACGAACAACATTTTTAATAACGAGTTATTCGTGGAGACTACATGAACATATGCTTAGATATGTATACGTAATTTCAATCAAAGAGAGCAATATATTGAGTGGAATAAAATTTTCCTTTTATAAAGCAACTATGAAAACCTGATGATCTGCATTTTATATACCATTATATATAATTTTCAGAATTTTATCTTTTTTAATAACGAACATATATCTGAATAATTTTTTAAAAATTAATCATAAATGTGAAACAATTATTCTCAAATTTGCTGAACATGACATTTCCAGTTTTTAATTTTGTATTTTGTTATTTATTTTTTGTATGTGACTTCAAAATATTCTTTTCCATTTAATAATATTTATTGTCAGAGGGTTTATAAATGGTTAATCTTTTAAAAAAGCTAGTAAATATTCTTAAATTACTAAAAGTAGAATTGTTTAAAAATGCATTCATTCCATAGCACCATTTTTCGCTAGATGATGTAAGCAATTATCTAATAGAATAAATATATTTCATTTTGTTAAAATTCTTAGACGTAAAAATTTCAGTTATTGTACATTTTAAGCTATTTATCTTGATATAGAGCTTATGATTGCAAACACAAAATGAGCTTTGTTAGCGTAATTTGGAGGAAGGAAATAAGAATCAATATGTTATCAAAACTTTATCTTTATAAAATATTTTTAAAACTTATATTTTCCGTTTAAAAGTAATTTTATGTCTGATGCATTGTCTGAATTTTCAGTTTTATAATCTAAATTTTAGATTACATTTCAGACATACTTAATATGTACTAAAGAGATTTTTATAGTTTGTGTTATTATTATCTTCTTTCAAAATGTGATTGTACTCTTGAAAATTTGATTAGTAAAGTACTAATTATCTGTTTATATAAGGAAAACATTTCAATTTTTTGATCATTATTCTTTATAAATTATTAAATATATAGAGAGTATATATACATTATATAATTATTTAGGATTAAATAGAAATAAAAACTGAATTTTCTCTTTTAATTTAAAGCTGCTTCACTCTCTTTTTTTTACCAGGATTTAGTTCTAATTTCTTATTATAATTTATCATATTAACATGCTATGTGCCTTCATTTCGTGTTTGAAAAATATACTTGTATTTAACGCGTATTTTTCTGAGGCATACAACTAATTATTTTCCTCGCATTTTAAGTCGAATTGTGAATATTTTGGAAATTGTTTCATCTTTCATGAGGAATTATTTTCATGGAAAATCAAAAAGCTCAAATATCTTAAAAGATTTTAAGGGGGGGGAGTATATAATTTATCAATCATTCAAAATATAACGCATTAAAATAAATTTGGCCATGTAATTTAGTTCAGCATGAAAAAGAGCTTTTAAAAATTTCCTTTTTTTTTCAAATTGGGCAGCGGATTGGTATTTTACCATTGCAAACTTGTACATTCCCTAGGAGCTTGTATATATCTTTAGTGCGGCACCATATAGGTGGATACTAATCACCGTAATATAATTTTGACGCCCAGGTTCATCTCCAGAAAGAGGCATCTGAGCTCTGATGATATGAACTCGTTCCAGGAATTTAAACTTTTCGAGATTATTCAAGCCAAACAAGCACTATAGAGATCTTTAAGATGCCGGGGAAAAAAACGACATGGACGCTGTCGATTTTCTGCATGATAAAAATCCATGACTTGAGCCGGGATGGACCCGTAAAATTAGGTATGCATGGCCAGTGACAAACCAATTACGCCCCTTAGCCGGCAGCATATGCAGCAATTTTTAAATGCTAACACACTAAGTGACGAAAAATATGTGTGATGCAGTTTTAAAGCATAATGCCATATTTATATTTACCCTCACATTCGAAGCGAAATCAACTTGATAATGTAATAAGCTTCAAATTTTGTCGCAATGCGTTGAATTTTCTAAATATCTTTTTCAAATATTCATTTTCAGTTTAAACCCATATAAACAATATTCTCATCATTATAAGTTTCATAGCATCCCCATACACAAATATGAAGTTGAGAACGAAAACGTTTCCTGTACTGTAGCTGTGAGTATAACGGCGTCATATATTCTTTTTGTAGCAGTGAGTATGACACACGGCTATTTACATATTTATATTTATTCACATACATCACAGCACAGAAATCTAACACACACAAAATACATCATGATCGGGTTACAAGATATTAACCTAGCGGTGGCTAGGTCCCCAGGATTAAAGTCAGCAGAATAACTGAATGTAGGCCCTCTAGGGGGCGTTGCTGAGTCCGTTACAGCAGTGCTCCAGAACTTTTTTTATCGCTGTGGACCAGTCAACGTTTGATAATTTAACCGCGGTCGGCTGAGGGGAATCGGATATTGATTGTTCATATTGTAGGTTGTTTTGTATTTTTAACTTTAATTTAATTACATTTTCGCTTGCCTCTAAATTAAAATACAGCTACACCAAAAATGATTAAGATTTGCCACCATTAGTTTACTACTAACTTTGCATAAGCGAACAATTAGCATACTGTTAATAGCTACCACTATTTTAATTAATATAGAATTGTATATATATTGATGAACTCCCAAATAAATTGCTTTTACTTCGATGACACACGCTCTTCTAAAGGGGATTGAAAGCTGTCCCCGGATTGGTCCATGCATTCTCATCCTAACACACTTAAATAGTCGTCCTTTTCGGGCTTCGATCAGTCGAGGGGGAAATTCCGGATGGTGCAGGTCACCTGCACCATTCTCCAAGTCGGCCGCTCTGCGTTCCGGTTCGCCGGGCCAATAACCGGTTTGACACAGAACTCAAAAGCAATTATTTTATTTTCTTAATATTTGCACATTGTAATTTTTAAATTAACTCACGCCTCGATTTCTCATCTTTTGCATTTAAATTTAATTATTTCTCATTTTTAACGTAAATTCTTTATTCTAATGTAAATTTTTTATGTGATTTATCTTCTTAATTTATAAAAGTTTATTCACACCTTTTAATGTAGCAAAAGGCTAAGGTAAAGTTGAACCCATGTAACCCCCCATTTTACTCATGATTGGAGTTTGAGCTTCACTTAGCTACCTTGTATTGATTTCAATCCTCTATTGTGCACTGTTTGTAGAAGGGGCTGCTAATCATTCGAACTTCATGCACCAGAAAGTGTACAATTTTAAATTTGGTTGATTACTTGTAGGAATTCCGAACTTTTTTAAATGTTAAGTAACAAATTAAAATTAACAAAGCTTTGGAGTAATTATATTTTTTTAACAACTGAAAAATAGTTACACTCACTTTTCATTTATTTTTAGTGTGATATTTGTTTCTCTATGCCTGAAACCAGCATTTGTTTGTGTGTGTGTGTGTTTGTGTGTGGAAATGGTTCCAAGACGTCTCTGAAAGACGGAAAGCCATGCTTATTTCAAGTGGAGACCTTTAATGTGTTTTAATTGCTGCTACAGTTAAAATGTCTTTTTGTACAAATATGCTTTTAAATGTTGTAATAAAATTGTCATTGCTTCTCCACACAGTGATGAGCATTCATTTTTTACAGAGATACAAAAATGAGGTGTTTATAAAGATGACAGGAATTTAGTTTTTAAACTGTGGTTACAAGACGGATCAAGGAGGCTAAGGAGGCACTGGTAAGGATCACTGATGTGAAAGCTGCTTTAGGATGACATGATGTTCGCTATGTTGGAGCCTTTAAAGGTCCAATAGTAGATTTGAGAGTGTTCAATTAAATCTAAAAAAGTGTGTTGGAGAAAATTTTTACAAATTTTTAAAAGGTGGAATATGTCACACCTTCAAAAGTGACACGTGACGCAGAATCAATAGTGTTTGGACGTAGCCGGTAATACTATTCAGCCATTGGTACTTGCCATCCCTCGTGCGGGGACTTTGAACCCAGAGACTAGAGTGGGAAATGGACCATTGGTCATTTCTTTGTTGGCTTTATAAAGAGAGATCAAAGGTTGACTTACTCTAGAACTTTGATGTCGGTATGGTCCTATGTTGGGTACTTTCTTAAGCAAAACTAGGTGACCACTGGGAAGTCACCTAAGATTCTAAAAGAAAATCGTTTTTTTAGGTGGACTCCACCACAAGGCTTTCTTTCTTATTCCTGTTTAATTTGCTACCTTCAATGTTTCCTCGAAATGGATTTATTTTCCACATATTTCTATATTCAGGATCTTTTAGTTTAGGTAATAAAATTTTTAAAAGTTCTCTCAATTATGTATGAGCGCTTAATTACAAATATGGTCAAGAGAGCTATTTTTAATTATCCTAAAGTAAACTATGACTATATCCTCTCTTATTTGCATTCCCATACAACTGAAAAGAGACTTAACGAAAAACGAGAAAAAATCGGCAGCAAAAAGCAATATGAGCAAACTAAAGTGTTTTGCCACCTATTTACTATGGTTGCCAAACGTTGCTATATTCACCTACAAAAATGATTAAAAAGTAGCTAATTTCAATGAACTTGGAAGTAATTTCACTAAAAGTAATTTCTAAGATTTTTTTTAAAAAGTATAACTCATATGCCTTAATATACGTTTTGTTACCCATTGTTTTTAAATTAAATTTTCATGTGAAAATATAAATAATGTCCCAATTTTTCTGTAGATCATTATAAAATGTTCTCTACCAGTGGATATGCATAGTTCTTTTATTTTCTTTTAGCATAAAATTTAGGGAATAATACTCAATGCCGTATAACACGCACTCATACTTTTCAGCTACATTTTTTAATTATTAGGTATATTTTTCGTATAGCACGCATCCCCATTTTTATGAAGAAAATTGAGTGTGAAAAGTGTGTAAGTATATAATGTTCTGAAATCATTTATTCGAGATATTATCCTAAAAATGTTGTATAATTCTACAAATACAACTCCTTAAGTTCATAAGGAACGCCATTTTTTTTTAAATAAACGTTATTATTATATATGCAGTGGAATTTTCTCATCCCCATCACTTTTTTTTTTATTTTTAAAGCTACCATTTTTGTACCCGGTGTATAATGCGTACCCGTGAAATTCGATATTATTTTTTGTGACAAAAGTGGGCGTTGTGTGCCCGATTTTACGGCATATGTCCTTTTTATTACACACAATACTTCGCAATATACCTCGGCACCCTTTACAGATTTTTTGCTTCGGTACGATTTAAGAGAATTTTTTTAATTTATGAACTTTCAAAATGTTTTGTTTGCCTCTTATTTGTGTTAAACAGATTTTGTGTTCAAAATTTCATAATTAGCTAGTCATTTAATTTTTTAACAAAAAAACTTAAAATTTGAGAAGTGATTTCACTCCTCCTACGAAAAAATTACATACGCGCATAAAATTTGATTTATAAGTACGTCAAACTATGTATAATAAAATTTGATATGGGTATTGCGATAACATGAGTGGTATTTGTACAATACATTTTTTTCATGAATGCTATTTGAAAATTTCTTATAAAATCTGTGTAAATCCTAAGTTTAATTAAATTTAAAAAATAAACATTGCTTTGATTCAAAAATGCATACCTACTTTTGTTACATGTACTATTAGTAATAGGTAAAAAAATTCAAAGTATTAGGCACAATAGAAAAAAAAGGCCTTAGCACATTTTAAATGAAGACAAACTAGTTATTTTATCTTTCTCAGATAAGTAAGTTTACAGTTTTCATTTGCCAAGGAATGTAAATAAAAACGAACATAAAGCTATCATAGTTCTGCGTTTTGTATGTTTTGAGCATTCAAATTTTGGGAGGTTATAGAAAAGTATATAAAAATAATTTAGGCTACAAAAATTAGATTTGATTTTTTGACCGATTTTTGTCAATTGAATCGTACTGTGTCCCCTTAATTTAGGCTTTCATCCTCCAGGACAACCTCGAGGCTTAAATAGTATTTTTAATGTTCACACAAGTACAAGATTAATTCTGTTAAATCATTCCGAAGAATAGTTTTCAAAAATAAGTTTTTCCCTCCAACCTTTTAAAATAAATTCCTTTCAAATACAAAAACATCTAGGGAGAGAGATAAATCGCAATGGAATGCTGAGATTTCAGTTTTAAAAGTCAATATTTCTTTTCTGCTAAGCTGTCACAAGAAGGGGACTTCTTTCTCGTGCAAACAATTTTTTGTCGGGAAAACTTTTATAGAGCCCAGTTCAGCGATATACATGTATATGCCTGTTCCAACGCTCTAACAAAATGCTTTGATCTTAAAAGCGAAAATAATGATTTGACTCCTTTGAAACCGTAAAACTTTTAGAATGCTTTGAAAGAAGAAAACGCTTTTTTTCTCTCTCTTTCTCTCATTCCATCCCGCAGAGTAATTTTATTTTTCTACGAGACGCATTTCACTTCACTTCTAAGAACAAAATGTAATTCAACAAGAGTGGCATCACCTTTGCTTTTCGTTAGTAACATTTTCGTCTCAAAATCTCTTCTAGGGTTTGTACCTTTTTTTGTCTACAAGGATAGTAATTTTTGTCGGGCTTTTACGAAAAAACTTTTCTGAGATAATAACATCCAAGGATTCTCTCTGAAATGTTCATTGTTCTTTAACAAACGATATGCGACATAAAAAAGTATGGAAACATAAAACTCGGATGTTAAACAATACATACTAAAATGAAATGAAATGAGGAAGAAACGTAACACTTAAGCAAATATGAAATTAGTGTTACCTTCAACCAAGATTTCTAATGCATTCAAATAATTGTGTAATAAAAATATTTAACTAACATGAGTTTTTTATAAATTTCATTTTAGGAAATAAGATTCTACGATACCAAAAATTAGTTATTACTTTGGCGATATAAATCTCATCAAAAACAATTGACATTCGCATTTGCAATATATATTTGCTGTTCTTTTCACTATGGTGCAGCAATAATATTAGTGAAAATAATTACTGTCATTTTCTAATTTTTGTTTGTTGATACATTTTGGTATTCAACTATTTTCGTATCAATTTACACTTATCTTTAAGTTCACTTGAAAAAAATCGATAATTATGAAATTAGTTTTTTCTCTTCTCTTGCAAAAAAATTGGAAATCTCATTTATATGCAATATGATATTGTAAACAAAATGTGTTTATGCTGTATAAATATACTTGCACAAATCATCCGCTTACTAAGCACTAGTTTTACAAAATTTTAAAGCTGTTATTTTACAACATTCAGCTTAAAGCAGCCTTTCTCAAACTGTGGATAGCGCCCCCCCCCCTCTTGGAGGGGTGCAACAACTTTGTGAGGGCGCAGAGAGCATATTGAAAATTAGAAAACAAAATATTATTTGAAAAAAATATTAATTTACCGAAAATAAACAAACAAAATACATTCTGCATAATAAAAAATAAAATACTCATTTAAACTGATAGATTACACTTGTAAGTGCATCATTTCTACACAATGTATCTTATACTTAATTTAACAGTACCAAGTTAAGAACAAGTTCAATAATTACCAGTGCCCTATGGGGAACTGTCACATATAAAATTATATACAAAAATTAACACTTATCTTGTTAATTTGTACGGTTTATAATTAATCCCTTAACTGCCGATTAAAAGTTACGCGATTCGCTTTCCAATGCCAACCGTTTTCCACGTAGGCGCACGCATGTGATGTATTGGGGGGGGAGGAATATAGAAGCAAATAATCTGTAATAAGTAAATCCTTCACAAACATTGTCAAGGTCCTTTTATTGCATTCCAAAGCCTTCGGAATAAGTTTATAGATAGCAGTGCACAGAAAAGACCGTACTTCGGAAAGACGTATATATACGTCCGTGGAAATTAACGCTTTGACTGAGAGAGACATTTATATACGCCAGTGGCACTTAAAAGATTAAAGTCGTGTACTTTTTGCGTCAAAGCTTAGTGTTACTGAATTTAATGTATTGTTATTGTATGAGGGGAGTGCGAAGAAAATTATGATGGAATATTGGATCACGAATGTTGAAAGTTTGAGAAGCACTGGCTTAAAGAATTCTTTATACACCCCCAAACAATCTTTCGGTTAACTAAAGAATATGTTGTGATTTTGTAGGATATGTTTTTCCTGCTGTAAAAATCAGTTTTTATTTCGTCAATTGCTTTTTAAAATTATTTAAAAATTTGGAATATATGATCCAAAATCTTATTTTGAACTTTTTCGTATTTTATGTTGGTTGGTTTGAATTAAAACCTTTTGTTTGGGTGGTTGTATATGTGTGGGTGTGGACTAAACCCTTTTGAATCTCATGAAGAGTTCGTTTCATTATTTATGTGGGAATTTCCACATAGACGGCACTCTAGAGGGCGCTGGCGACGCGAGCCAGCAACGAGTGAACTAAACAGAGGGAGATTAGCGAGCGAGCGGTCTCGACGAGGAGGTCGGAGTACCAACGCTGCGAGAAAAAGGAAAGCAACCGGGATCTAACTGGCCGTGTAGGGACCAAGTGGCCCGATGCTGGAAGGATAGTCAAGTGAAGGTGACACATCCATCGCCTGAATTTAATAAGTTAACAGGAACTGTATAAGAACATCATTACAATTGAGAACCGTGGTGTGATAATTGTGAAGTGAAGAAACTGAGAAACTATTGTTGAATACGAGAAGAAGTATTTATCTAAACGCTGTCAATAATATATCTTTATAGTAGTGTGTAGTACTGTAATTGTCCCCCACATTAAACGTTAGTATTAGTTAAAAATAGTGTAGTCAATGTGAATACCCCTAGAACTCCGTGTCATAACACCATATTTATATATTGTAGGAGAAAAGTGACTCCCTCACTCACTCATCACAAGCTCTCTGAAACTATTAGACCAACAGACTTCAAATTCTGCGCACATGATTCTTTTATTGAGTATATATCTACTAAAAATTAAAAGAATCAATTACTAAGAGGGTTTTTGAGGGTTATAGATAAAATAAATCTTTACTTTGAACAATCAAATGTACAGATTTCAAATTCGGCAAGCATTATACCTTTGTTGAGTTGAGATCCACAAGCAACTTAAGTTCCCCGGACGTGTATGCACGTCCTGCTGAGCTGATGGCCTTAGTGCCCTGGACGTGTATACTCGTCCTTTTAAAGGAGGGCCTTTTGCATTGTGCTAGACTGTTTAAAACTAGTCCCATGGCTTTGGAGTACTACAAAAAATGACATTGACAGGGCTTCTAAATAATTTACTTATTTCGGAGAAAAGGTGGGCAAAAAATTTGAAAAGGGGCATATTCCAGGAACGATGAAATTCCTAACTAAGCAGTTTTTCTTGTGTTTCGTTTAATGTGATCATTTCTATAATTTATTTGCTCTCTCTTTTGCTTACAGTGTATAATTGGAGCTTTTTAATTTTAGTACTAATAAGTCTGACAGCTGGGTATCTATGTTCGCTATCAATGAACTGAGTTAGATACTGGTTTATGTGTTCACCATGTGTAAGGATATATCGCACAATTGATAAGAAATAATTTCTTTTATTATATTGTAATTCTTGACATAAAATTTTGTATTTTCATTTTATTATTTTATCTTATTCTTTTTTAAGGGAACCGGGACGTTCTCGATGACGCAAAGCAAGTAAAATTTCGATTTTCGGAGAAACATTATTTTCAAAAACAAAAAGACTCCATAAACAAACAAAAATTTGTCACACACTGTACATATATTTCTTAATACACTATAACATAAAATTTTTAAAGATGTACAAAACTTTTAGAAATATAAGGATTTGAAAAAGTACACTTCAAAAGGTACTTTCGTATACATAGTGTTGATAAAGTATACATGTAGTTTTCCTTTTATAACATATAAAACAACAAATCATGCTGTTTTAGTTACAAAATTGTACCTTTATTTAAATTTTCTAGTTTTTTTTATATTTAATTGCTTATAGAAATTTTTTTTAAAATTTAAATCTTGATTTTTTTTTTTAAATTTTGATAAAAATGGTCATTTTTTTTCGAAAATTGGCAGTAAAAATAAAAATACTAACATTTCTGGAACTAATTTAGTAGCATTAAATACATTATTTATTATACAACAGCTCATACCAAATTTCACTAAAAAATAATAGATAGATTTTTCTACGGGTGTACCTAAAAACTAGAAAAACACATTTTGAGTAATATCAAAAAAACTATATAAAATGGTATAGCTTACTAAAATTTAATATTTAAAATATTCCAGATTTGTGTATTCATCTTGCCTGAACACTTCTAAAGCATCCTTCTTCTCTTTATTTTGTCTTTCAATAGTCTTGGCCTCTTTGCTGGCTTTTTAATCTATCAACTCAGCTTCACAAATTCTAACTTAGTCAATTTTTCAAAGGCCTTCAACAAGTGTTTATCCTAAGATTTATTTTTAGTGCTCTTAATAATTTTGTTCCTGCGTGTGCATCTTTACTAAAGCATATCACTGCGTCCATTACACCAATTTGAAAATATTTTTTGTGCTCACAATTGTGTTTTTTGGAACTTGATTCCATACACAGTTATTTAAGCTTTCATTTGGGTTTTGGGTACGATCATGCAAACATTTTAGTAAAAGTTTTTTTGCAGTTAAGTCTCTAAATACATGTTTAAAAATTATGTATATGTTTGTAATTATGTTTTTAATCTTGACAAGAACTGGTTCTGTGAGGGAATGTTTGTAGATATACTTCTCTCCAGATACAAAGACACTTGTTGTAACCACCATAGCTGTTGTTTACATTTTAAAACTGTAATTTCTCGGGTATTAAGCTTTAAACCTATACATGATATGTATTTTTTGAATCAGCATTAAATTTACTATTTTTTAAGATAAAAATAAAAAAGTCGTTTTTCTGAAGGTGAATAACGTTTCGGTTCCCTTAAAGAGAAAATTAAATAATTTTTAAGTTGAAAAACAAGTGTCTCCTTTCCCCCTAATAAACCACGAAAAAACTCCCATCTGCGAAATAAACGTTGGCACTGGTGGTCAATTTTGTAGCTTTTTATCGGCAATTAAGAAGCTAAGAACGCCTTTTGTGAATATCGACTACGATGAAGGATAGGGCGATAGGAGTGTAGAGGATAAATATATGCTTCTGTATCAGAAATTCATTTCCTATCATTTTTAAATCTAGAGGGGAGGGCTTTAAGAATAGTTTTCATTACCATCGAAGGCTTAACGCTCAAACTTAAGTAAAATTAACTTTAAAATATGTAGTCTTTCAATGTCATGAAATACCTAGAGAAGCATTATCCTTGGGTAATGGATAGTCATCTTAATAAGAGTAAATAATTCAGTACTAATAAAATCCATGTTAATTTTTCCCGTAAAAATTTTAATAGAATATTTTATTTAATTTATTTCTCGAATTTATCATAATAATGCCATGGTCCGAAAGGAGGTCTTGTACTAAATGTTCATGATACAAATTATTTTTATCATTATATTTTCATTACTTTTACAATTATACATTTTTGATTAAATCACAGGGATGAATTTATAGAAAACATACTTCTTTTTTCATACTTCAATATTAACATACTTCATTCATGAGGAAGATAAATTAAAACATCAAAAACTAAGCATTTTTTCCTGTGTCTATATATAAAACATATTAGCTTGTCACATTCTTGAGATTAGTTTAGCTGAAAAGATAATTATCTATAAATGTAAATGTATAACAGTGATTCCCAAAGTGGTCTATATAGACCCCCAGGGGTCTATGACGGCCTCCAAGGGGTCTACGTCAGCCAAAAATTGATTTGGGGGTACATGATGTGTAAGTGGGGGGTCTATGACAATGGCTCTCATTAAATTAGAGCGTGATTTAAATTTTAAAAAATATCATAATCAAGTGGAAACCAAATTTTACCTTTTTTAACAGATTTATTTACTAAATTTAATAAGGTTAATTTGCATTTACAAGGTGACAGCATAAATTTAATTAAAGCAAGAACCATTTCAGCTTTTCTTTCCTGAGTTAAGCTAAAGAAGTTTAATACAGGAGTTCCAGCATTTTCTAAATTTGTCACAGACAATCTGTCAGAACGTTTTAACCTATGTTCAACATTTAAGTGCCTTTTATTCAGATTTTGAACCCAGGTTTGAGAATGCTTTGACTATGGCAATACCACATTAGGCAATGAATTCATATAAAATATCACATTATAAAAGGAACTCATCGTTATAAGCACTAACGAAGATACTAAAGGTTAGAAACGAATGCCAGCAATCTGGGTTTAAAAAGACAAACCTGTTATTTGTCCTGACTTATGGAATATCGTTTTTCATTGCTTTTCCTATTGTGAAGGAAGTTTTAGTGTTGTTGTTAATATCCAAAACGGAAAAAAAAGTTGTAAGCTAACAGAGAAAATTTGAGGTTAAAACAGACAAGATTGATGCCAAATGTTGAAAATTTGATATTCTAGCGCTAGAGATTCATCCCATCCATTAAAATCCTTTGTTTGTTGTTTAGTTAGCTTAACAGTTTTATTTATTAATTAACTTTTAATTTAATTAATTAACATGTGTTCTTTAAATTTTAAACACTATACTTCATTAGAGTTAGAAATTTAATTCTTTTAAAGAAAGAGGAGTAGTACCAGAGTGGTCAAAAAGACATTTAAGTTGAAAAATTTGCAAAAATTCAATATTAATTAAGCAGGGGTCTACCCCAAACCGAAAAACATGGCAAGGGGTCTATGAGACAAAAAAGTTTGGGAACCTCTTATGTATAATAACAGAGCATATTTTTTTCCGTTATGGTCTTATATGCTTGTAGTGCAGGGATTTAAAAATATTCAGTTCTCTTTAGCCTTTTCTGGATTATGATAAATTTAATAGACCGTTTTCGCAGAAAAACATGCTTTTTTACCTCCCGCTTCGTTTATAAATATGTAATGTAAATAGTAAATGGAACATTAGCATTATAATAGAAGCAGAATAAATTCACAAAGAATTAGTTTAAGTAAAAAATTATTAACATACTAAAAAGTATGTTAACCCATTTATGGGAAGTTTATTTCTAGTAAAGGTATATTAAAATATCTTTGGAACTGTGATTGATTTAAGAAAATAACTCAATTAGCTTATTAGATAATGTTAATTCAATTTTACTCACCATTTTTTATGGTAAGTATACCAACGCCTAATATTGGAAGCTATTGAAAAAGTAGGAAACTCAATGATTTTCTTTTCTCTTTTGTGTTTCACGTTTTAAAAAAAAATGTTTTATAATTACTACATTCTGGAAAAAAATTGTATTTAATACTTTTTTTTATATTCATAGAGAACAAATTACTCTATTACTTTACAAGAAAAACTTCTGAATTCCAGATGAAGTGGTTTTATAAAAAGCTGACTTCATAACTCTGACTACAAGATTAAATATTAAATTGTTCAGATATTTTAATAAACTGACGAGCTTAGATGATTTTAACAGGACTTCTGGCTTCATTTTAAAATGGACAAATATCCAGCGATTAAAGAGCGACAACCCGCTAGATTATGTGTGGAAAAATTGTCTTATAAATATTAGGGCTGTTCTCCATTATTGAAGTATATATAGTTGCTTGCCTCCAACGGTATCATTGAAACATATTCGTTTCAATTACGTTTTAAAATCCCATAAAAGTATAAGCAGGAGGACCATCCAATGTTTTTAAGATGGCCACAGAGGTCAAACAAATATTCCTCCTGGGGCTTTGACTCTCTAAATGGATGGCAGCAAATTTGAAGATGGTAGAGCAGGAAGTGGTATCTTCATCAGCAACTATGGGGGGGGGAGATAATAAATTTAGTACCCAAAACCTTGACTTTTGCCCTTTTTTAGGTCAGAAATAATAGTTAGTGGTAAGATTCAGAAGTATGGTGTGTTACTACCAATAAATGCAATATTTCAATATGGACTGACAGTAGAAGTGTTATACGATATCTAAATAGTAGTTAGCCAAAAATCTATGATGAACCTGAGCAGGATGTTATACTACTTCTCTCTGGACTTGGTCCAAGTAAACCAGTATGCCTCCAGTGGAACCTTTCCCCCTTTGGGGTGCACGGTAACGAAATTGCAGGTACACTTGCAAAGAAATTCAGAAGATTTTCCGATCACTATCTTTGCAGATCTGACCCCTTTGGAAATCCAATCCCTCCATAAAAGTAAATTACTCTGCACATGATGCTTTCCACCAGATCATAACTGGTATGCTGCTAGTCCCTCAGGACTATCTCTATAGTGCAGCTGCCTCATTGCTCTCCAATCAGCCTTAGCAAGGCTTAGAAGTAGACATTTTTGAGACCTATGAAATGCCAGAATGATGAAAGAATGGTTTCTGTTCCTTCCCTCCCTACCCTCATTTTCTTGCTTGTTTGGGTGTCTCCTGGTGTCATTTTAAAGCTGAGCAGAAGATGATTTTTGAACTACTTATTCAAAAAGTTCTTTTAGACCTGGTCTAAGCTTTCCTATAGGAGGATAAACATAAAAAATAAATTTAGGAAAACATGGAGATATACATAGTAGGGTATCTCAAGTTCTACATTCATACCATGTTCTGTTTTGATGTTCCTTGGTAGGGCCAAAAAAGTCAGCACCGGCATGTATTCCTTAAAATTTGGCATAAGTTTATGAAACTTATTGAATCTCTTTTCTATGTTTACCATGTGTTACAGCCAAGGAAACTCATTGGTTGTCCTTTTCGATTCCGACTGAAATCAGTTGGAGTGTTAGCTAACGACCCAATTGGTCTTGAAAGCACCAACCTTATTTACACAGCTTCCATAAAATAAAAGAACGAAAAATTGTCAGCTCAACGAGTAAGTAAAAGATTCTATGCCCCCAGATATGGGTGTAGGTAACAAAGCACATATAAGGGTTTATTAGTTTTATATTTTTCTGAAGTTATTAAATCAATGGAAGCACCAAAGAAGAGTGGTGAAATAGGTTAACATGGACATTTAAAATTAAGGTAATTGGTGGAAAGTGTACTTACCATGGAATTATTAACGGTTAAAATAATTTAAATGATTAATTATTTAATTGAAAATATAATAACTAACTTAACCTTTTAACATGGTCAAAAGAATATAAATACTAGTTAAATACGCTTGTAATATATTGGTCTTTCCAAATTACTCAAGTTTACATAAGTAGACGAAAATTTCTCATAAAATCTAAAAGGAAATGAAGCTAAGGCTTTTAACTCAAATTCTGTTTTTTTATATATAGATTACGTGACAGCACTTGTGCTGTGCAATTGAAACATAGTTCCTATCTGGGTTTCATTATAAGTTTGTTAATTAAAATTGCAGCTCCAAATTGCTTTAAATTTAAGCTCAACCAAACATTATTTTTAGCACTAGCATCCAACGTATGGGTATTTGTACATTTATATGGGAAGCTCTTAATTTAGGTATTTAAATTTAAATATGTTAAAAGACTATTAATTTGAAATACACCACAAAATTCGTAAATATTTATTATATAAACTGGTTCTTATCACTGCTTGCAGCTACGGCTTTGGTAGTCCATCCGTCCTGTAAAATGTTATCCTTTCAGCCGGGAAAAGTCATTAAACGAAAAAAGGAAGCAAGATTTATAAATACACTTGGAGAAGACCATATAAGAATATGTTAAGGGATAATAGTATGATACAAAAAGTGTTCGTAACATTTTAAACACTGCATTATACTGATTATTAAACTTGATAAAAACATTTTTTCACAGAATTGTTAGACCACATTAGAGGTAAGATTATTTCCCAAATATCATATAAAGCTTCAAGTGTGAAATTTATTTATATATATACACTGGTCAAAACAATGCAAGACACAAAATGTTTTTCTTTTCAGCAAATGAAAAAAAACTTCACCAAAATATCTTCAGATATAAGACCAAGGAACATGCCAACAAAAGTGTGGGCACAATCTGAACCATAAATCAGGAAATTAGTCACTTGTCCAGGTCAGCAGTAGACCAACGCCCTGTCAGTTACAGAAAAATATGTTTAATATGGCGTTTAATCACACTTTAAACAACCACAAATCTCTCGCAACAATATTTTATACTGTTTCCCTTTCAACCCACTCTTGCACAATATAACACTTAAGCTCATCGATGTTGATTAGAATTTATCTTTGAGCTGCAATTGAGCGTCCAAGGATGCCCCAAACGTGTTCGAAGGGATTAAGGTCAGAGGACATAGCAGGCCAATCCAGTCATGAAATGTCTTCCGACTGGAGGTATTCGTTCACCAATTAAGCCCTGTGTTGGCACGCGTTATAGTCCATAAATATGAAATTGGGTCCATATGTTCCACAGAAAATTTTGACATAGGGTGAAAGGATCTAGTCCCTGTAGCGCTATCTTGTCAGAGTACCTCTGACAAGATAGCACTACAAAATAGCCATCATGCTGAGTATGGCCATCTGTCATGAATCATACCCAGACGATCAGATCCCTTTGACCATTGTGGTCCTTTTCGACAATGTTAGAGGTATGATATCAACTCCTGGCTTATCTCCAGATGAGGACACGTCTCGAGTCGCTGTCTAGACTGAATCGTGATCCATCATTGAAATGATTAATGGTGATTTCTTCAATAACATGATCACAATGTCATGATCATGGTTACAATGATGATCCAACAATCATCCCCTACCCCGGACATGCTCTCGGCACCATAATGTATGGTCTTTTTGTAGTAAAAAGTAAGAGGGATACAGACTAAAGGGCATATGGTATACAGGTCACATACATTAAGTTTCTGGGTGACTGTTATCCGTGAAATAGATGTACCTACTGCATAATACAGGTTGCGAAAATTTGTATCCCTCTAGCACACCTATCTCTTTTGACAAGTTCAGAAACAACGGTTCTGAGCCATGTGTTGTTACAATTTAAACGCTTTGTCCAGATTTTTTACCCTTTTAACGCTTTGCGGATAAATTTTCCTGTCTTTACAAACTGTTTTCATAGAGTGGAGACCAAATTTCTTGAAACCCCCAGGTTTCTACTGTAGTTATCCTATGATTGTCCTCTGTGTGTGTGTGTGTGTGTGTGTTGTGTGTGTGTGTGTGTGTGTGTGTGTGTGTGTGTGTGTGTGTCGAGTCTTCCAATTATACGCCATCTTGTCGCATAGTCTCAACGAGGACATCTGGCCATATTAACAATGGGTCAACTAGGAAATTGAAGAAACAAGGGAATTGGACTAAACTGCAATGTTTAAAACTTCCTTACGCTTCAAGCTACTGCATGCAAGTGAGGTATCTCTACACAATCACAGTCGTAGCGCCACTATCCTGCGAGTCACATACCGCAAAGTATCAGAAGTGTCCGCGTAGAGATTGTCCTCAGATACTTTATTTACGTATAGGAGTTAAAAATTTCCTTTTTTAAAAAAAATATAACCTTTTCTTACTTTAAATGTTTTCACAAGTGTAAATGTGTACAAAGTGATTCTCTTAAGGCTGACATTATTCATATGCACCCGTAGCTCGATCTATCAACCTAAATTGCACTAATTTTGATACGAAGTTAAATAATGAAATGAGGAAAAGGATTTTGTGGAAAAAAATTGTTCCAGAAAACAACGAACTGGATATAAATGGCACAGTACAATACATACAGTTTTAAAGATAAAAAAAAAACGCAAAAGACAAGAAAATATTTTTCATAGAAAATGTTGCCATTTGTCTGATAAGAAATTCCATCAAACTTGGCATGACCGAGGTTCTCAAAGACTATTCCGTGCAATCATTCCACAACAGTTTCTACTCTCGACGCAATATGTGTGGCAATCAATATTCTATACTGTCTGTGTTTATCAGTACTGACAATTATTCCCTGTAAATTCGCTTGCTATTACAGTTGCAACATCTTTTGTCATATTTTTGTACACAAATTTACGTCTTCTGCCAAAGCGAGTTGATGGTGACTGCGTTGCTTCAAAATTCTTTATCAATCCTTTTAAAGCGTCAATCGTTCATGCTCAATTACATAGTTTCTGAAAGTTTGAAGCAATCAAAGAGAGTTGTGGATAACGATTAAGATAATCCAGCTTCACATGCAATGCATGTTCTGGTTTTGTTAGCTACATATACACTTGAGCTGACTGAATTCAGCTGAAAGTATTAATTAGAGTTTTGTACTTATTTTTAAAGCTTAAATAACGGACGTGGTTGCTCTATATAAGAATTTTGCTTTCATCACCATGTTTTATGCTGATTCTCGATTGGGAAGCTGCAATATGCCCCTAATTCCCAATATCTGCAATTTTTGAAACTTTTTTGTCAGTGCCTTATTTTCCAAGTCATTATAAGCCTCAATACTATGTTTCATTCACTTGTGGTAGTTAAATCGAGTTCCATTTAGTTCTGAATAGTTTCTGTTTATAAAATCGCAATGTACTGTTCTTGTTTCTTAAAATCTTAATGACATGGATCCCACAACAATTATTATTAAGCATCTATCCTTTAAATGTATAGCATACGCTTTAAAAGAAATCTGACTTCGATTTGGAAAAAAAATTTAAATTTTTCCGTGTTGGTATTCTCGTTTGATTTCAAATTTTTACTGTATAAAATGGCTAATATGTTTAATGTTCACCACAAATTTTTTACACATTTATCACATATAATTTGTTTTGTAGAATAGACACTTTGCTTGTTGCTCAGTTGGTTAAAAAGTCGAGAGATTTAATCTGTTTGCTGATTAAATTTCTTACTCGGAAAAAAAAGAAAAGCAATATGTTAACCTGTGCCGTTGTAGCTTTGTTAAGCTGGTACCGCGAAAACAAATCGTGCTGTGAGGGGGAAATAACAATACGTGCATTTTTAACTTGAGAGTATGTTGTAAAGCAGTCACATTTTTGCTTTTAAGTCCTTTGCCGGTCATTTTTTTGGCTTAAATTTTCAAAATGAGGCACTATTTATTGCGTAAACTAAGCATACTACTCAAAAAAATACGAAAACAGATTAAATTTATTTTAATTCTCATTTTACATGTTCCCCACTACTCTTTATTTTATTAATGTGAATTACTTAACCCGCTAAATGTTTTCTTTTTATAAGTACACTCTGTAGGCTATGAAGGTCTCATACATCCTATAACAAGTTTCTCTCTTAGTTCTGAAAAATTTCACTTTCGCACCTCTTTTCAAATGTTTGAGTATTTTGTGTGTGGGCATATATACACTGCTCACCACACAAAATGCTACATTAGGAAGGTCCAGAAATATCACAACTATATTTGTTTTACTGATAATATCTTGTACATAGATCAAACGTTTAAAATTACAAATGATTAGAATTATCCTGTGATAACAGAATGATGACGAAATCAGCAGTTTCTGTAACCAACAATGTTGGCTACTTCCGGTGCCACACAATTCGGTAAAAAATGAAACAGGCTTTGTATGTACAACTGGGTCACAGCAGTCCATGCGACTTCCATGTTTTCACAAAGTTAATTTGGCGTAGCAGCAGGTGGTATAGCCTTGGCCAATTGTTGTGCTTCCATGGACCACACGTTTTTGATTGGCAATAGACCTGGAGAACAAGCAGGTCAAGGAAGCAATTCAATAACATTGATCTCCTTCCGTGCCATGTGTGGTTGCGCATTTAAAAGTTGGAATGTGGCTAATGACAAGCGTTGAATGTATGGAAAAACCATGGGCAACAACACGTCAAAGATGTAGCGCTGGCTGTTCAGTGTACTGTCAATGCGTGCTAAAAAGCTGCGGCAGTTAAATGGAATACCAACCCAAACCAGTGTGGCGATGCATAACGCAACCGTTCAGCAGCCCAAAACGATGTCTCCACAATCAAATTCGACCATCGTGATGTTGCTAGCATAAGCGGGATTCATCAGTAAACACAATGTCGTTTTCCATTCCACTGTCTATTCTCGCCATTCATCACACCATTGGCAGCGCAAACGCCTGTGATTTCCATTCAAAGGTAAATGAAGCAATGGATGCCTTGTGGGCGTACAACTCCGCTGAAAAACGCGTTCAAGGGTTCGAGCCAACGTGTCGACTAATTTTCTGAAGAATAATTAGTAATCTCCATAGTATCTTATTCTTCCTCGGTCGAATTCAGAAACTTAATCAAAAGATACGAGGCATAGGAAAACAGCTTACGAATTAAAAAAAAATTAAGAAAAAACAATTGTCAAACTTTTAATCCTCACTCAAGTCTCCCCTTATGTAATGCATTCGGGTGGCATTATGGTCATCCGTTATGTGTGTCTGCGCTATAATGTTAATGATTGCATATTCCATTGCCACTTCTTCAAAAAAGAAGATTTGAATATCGCAACTGTGTGTAAGAAATAAATATTCAATAACATAACTTTGAAAAAAAAATTGCAATTTTTATTAAAGGCATTTGATCCTAGAACGTCTATTGGTGTCGATTCAGAATCGTAGACTGATTAGTTCATTCTCTTTTCCGCATATTTACAGAGAATTTGATGATTCTTTAATGAATTTTAATCATTTTGAATAGTGATTACACGAAACATTTCTATGGTTCTAAGTTAATGGTAGAGATTTTTAACTCCTAAAACGTCTCTTTTGACACCAGAATATATTATCATTATAAGAAATTTCGTTCAGAAAAAGATAGTTCACTGACTAGATACCATTAGTAAAACAAACTTCCCGAAGTAATATTGCACGGTCTACTTGACCTTGAAGGCAGTGTTATTAAGTTCAAAGTGCAAATTAGTCCTTTATGCTAAAATCAATATGTATAAGAGTTTCGTTACGTAGCATTTGCTTCACTGCTCATAAAAAAATTCCTTCGATTTACGAACCTTGTACAGAGTTGACGCCCTAAAATGATGACTCTCTGAAAAGGTCTAAGCCCTGAAGAAATTGCTAATTTGTTGTGAGAGCTTTCTGAGAAAGAATCAGATAGTTGTGAGCTATCTAGCTCTAAATTAGATTCCGATGAAGTCATAAGATTGAGTGAAATTAACAGTAAAAAAATCTGAAGAAAGTGTACATGATATTGATAATATTACAGTAAAATCTAATATATATGTCGCTTGGATTGATACAAAGGGGATGTCACAGAATAGTAATGTTTCTTGCAAATTTGTGACTCGAAATATTTTGCGGCAAATATCTGTGGTCCAACAAGTTTCCCAAAACATGTCAACGTAAGTTTTTTTACGATATAAAGGAACATAATATATGATAATTACATAAAATACTATAAAAAATTAAAAAACTAAAACTACTGGCTTACGTTAATTTGTATTACAATTATTTTATATATTTTATAGTTAAATTTTGACTGTATTACATTAATAATGAAATTGAAAGTAGAATTTCGTGGGAAAAATTTGTTCTAGAATTTAACGAACGGGGTCCAAATGGTACAGTACAATACATACGGTTTTACAGATAAAAAATAATACAAAAAGACAATAAAATTTTCTTGATGTAAAATGTTGTCATCAGTCTGGCAAGAAATTCCAACAAATTCAGCATGATCCACGTTCTCAAAGACTATTTCGTACATTCATTGCACTAACGTTTCTACACCCGCCACAGTATGTGTGGCAAGAAATTATCTCTACTGTCTTTTATGAGTACTAATAATGATTCCTTATGACTCCGCTGATTCTTACCATTGCAAAAACTTTTATTACATGTTTTTTGAAACAAGTTTACGTCCTCTGTCTACGCGAGTTGACGTTGAGTCTGTTGCTTCCAAATTCTTAATCAATCCTTTCAAAGCTTCAAGCCAGAAAGCTCCCTTACATAGTTTCTGAAAGGTTTGAAGCACTCAAAAAGAGTTGTGGTTGATGATTAAGATAATCCAGTTTTACATATAATGCGTATTCTGGTTTTTTTGAGCAACATATTTACTTGAACTGACTCAATTCAGCTGAAAGTATTAATTAGAGTTCTGTAATTTTTTTTAATTTTAAATAAAAGACGCGAATGTTCTATATCAATTTTGCTTTCATCAACATGTTTTATGCTGATTCTCGATTTGGTAAGCTACAACATGGCCCTAATTTCCCATATCTGCAATTTTTGAAATTTGTTTTGTTAATGCCTTATTTTCCACGTCATTATAAGCCTCAATACTATGTTTTCATTCACTTGTGGTAGTTGTATCGAGTTCCATTTCGTTCTGAATAGTTTCTGTTTATAAAATCGTAATGTACAGTTCTTGTTTCTTAAAATCTTAATAACATGGATCCCACTATAATTATTATTAAGTATCTATCTTTTAAATATATAACACACATTTTGAAAGAAATTTGACTTCGATTTCAAAGAAAAATTAAAAAATTTCCATGTTAGTAATCTCGTTTGATTTAAAATTTTGACTGTATAAAATGGCAAATATTTTTAATGAGCACCGCAAATTTTTTAAACATTTATCACATATAATTTGTTTTTTAGTATCGTCCTTTGTAGCTGTTTTTTCTATGATTAACAAACTCTCGAAAGATTTAATCTGTTTGCAGATTAAGTTTCGTACTTGAAGGAAAGATTCGCATTATGTTAACCAGTGTCGCTGTAGCTTTGTTAAGCGTTGTATCAAAAATAAAACCCGGTAAGGGGAAAAAAACAATATGTACATTTTTGAACATGAGCGTATGTCGTAAAACAGACATATTTGTGCGTTTAAGTCCTTTGGCGATCATTTTTTGGCTTAAAATTTTCAAAAACGGTACTATTTATTGCATATAACCAAGCATAATACTTAACAAAATACGAAAAGAGAAAAATTTTATTTTAATACTCATTTAAAAGTTTTCAGACTAATATTGTCTAAAAACTGTGAATTACAAAACCCGCTAAATGTTTTCTTTTTATAAGTACACTGTGAAGAAAGAAGGTTTCCTACATCTCTAACGAGTTTCTCTAATCGTTCTGAAAAACTTCACTATGTACCATTTTTTCAAATGTTTGAGAATTTTGTGTGGGCATATATACACTGATCGCCAGACAAAATTCAACATGAACAAGGACTAGAGAGATCACAATTATATTTATTTTACAGGTAATATCTTGTGCAAAAATAAAACAATTAAAATTACAAATGATTAAAATTATCTTGTGACGTCAGAATGATTGTTTGGTTACAACCGCTGCCCCACGCCTCGGTAAAGAATGAAAGAGGCTTTGTATGTACAATTGGGGCACAGAAATCCATGTGAATTCCATATATTGACAAAGTTAATTTGGTGTAGCACAGTGTTTCTCAAACTTTCACTATTGGTGACCCAATTTTCAATCATAATTTTTATCGCACCCCCCTTATACTATAATAATGTATCGAATGCAATAATAATGAACTTGGCGCTAAGGCTATAAAAAGAATTAAGTTATTAACCGTACAAGTGAACAAGATAAGTATTAAATTTTGTATAAGTTACTTTTAAATAATATATATTTTAAGCAAATTACTTTTATGTAATACGATAAAGAACAGATTATTTTTTACTTTCGCTAATTTTTGAATTGGAGCAGATTGCAAAATTATATTTGATAAAATATATATTTCCTCCATTACCCATTTCTTAAAGTAGAGATGTCATTAGAAAAATATTCTATGGTCTATGTTGCTCTCTATCATATCCATCACATCTAGAACATCTGCGTGAGTCTAGGCAACTTATAGGACGTCTGCGCAAAACATATACAAATGCTGTACCTCGTAGAATTCCAGATAGTCTTGGTCGAGTCGATACTTCTATAGCTACATAATCTACCTAGAACGTACATTTTATAATTTTTGCTTTAGTTGTAATTCACGGTATTAAGTATGAACAACAGTTTATTAACAAAAGACATGGATAAATTGTTAAGTCAAAAGCAAACATTCGACGATAATAAAGCATCAACAAACGCACAGACGCGCAAAGTTCTCAAGGACAAAGTAAATATTCTCAAGGACATTTAAATTTTCGATTCACCACAACTAAAGTAAATGGAAAAGAAAAGCCCTTTTGTGTGTTATTTGTTCAAAAATACTTTGGTAGCAGACAGTATGAAACCTATTAAACTTAAAAGACTCCAGAGTTCTTTGAATTAAAATTAAAATTACATTGAAAAACAAAAAGCATTTTAAAAAAACGTTGCCAGTGAATGACAAAGTTTTTTATATACTTCTTACAAAGTATCATAAAAATACCAAATGTAAAAGCCTCACACTATTGGCGAAGAGAGCTTATTTTGCCAGCAGCAATTGACATCGTAGAAACCATGTTGGAGGCAATTTTGCCACGGATTTTCTGTCCATAGACTGCAACTCTTTCACAAAATCAACCGTAATTTTAAGCGTCATATAATTAGAATTAATGTTAAGTAACGAAACAGAATGTAAAGTTCCGATGAAGAATAATTGTGCAATTTTTAATATTTAAAGCGAGAAGACTTCAAAATGGCTTAACCCGGGAGCAGGCGCGCACTCGATACTAACGTTAATGGTCACGCGGCGTGACTAAATCAGCCCAATCCTTTTTTTTAAAATTATTTTAACTGTACACGATAAAAATCACACAATTCTAGTGAATAATTTAACTAAGAGAAAGGTTACTTACCTACTTTCAAAGACTTTCCAATTTTTGTTTCATAATTTGAGAAAAAATCCAATAAAACTCAACTAAAATGTTTTTAAATCTGCGAGACCTTAATAAGGATCCAAATCGAAGACACTTTTCGCTAAGATTACAAGAATGTCCTTTTCAGGCATTTCCATTTTCATACTATGTTCATCGTTTTTTCTAAGATTTTGTAAAGAAACATTTGCCACTCCCAAAAAAGAGGGAGATATGTGACAAATACACTTTAGTTCCTCTGAAAACTGTCATATAGGAGGATATTGTCAAGTTCATTGGTAACAAATCAACAGTTTTCCCGGAATTAATAATTTCGTAAGCCTTGGTTTACTTTGGGCCTCTCGCGACCACTTCCGGGTTGAAAGGTGTCATGAGTTCAATCCCAGTACCATTAAAGATCCGCCGTGCACGTTAAATCTGTCGAGAGCCAAATGTCCTCCCGTTGGTGTGGTGTGGTAGTTAGGAGTGGGGGTTCAAGCGTAGGTATCATCCGAGTCAGTTGACCATGGTTCAAAATTATACGGACCTTCGTCAAAAGCCCTCGTGTAGCTAAACAATGCGACGTTAATATGCACTCACTCATCCGGGTTGAAAGTGTATTCAATGTAAAAATATGGATGTTAGTTTTAATAAAGAATTGTGTATAACATTTTTCATTATAATTTATATGTTTCAGAATGCTCGTAAAAAACCTCCTAATTAATCTCTCAATCCTCAGTGCTTTTTGAAATATCATAAAACTCACATAGAATATAGCGCAACATAAACACATTATTTACCACTTAACTAAATGAGAATGATGGTTTTTTTTATCTTCCTACACATTTTCTCTCAGCCTGGGTTTTGTTTTTTCTCTGAAAGAGTAGTATTTTAGGTTTAAAAAGAAATCGCAATGAAAAATTCTCATCATAGGATTATATGTAGAATGGTTAACGGAGTGCCTGTTTCCTTGTTGAAACTTAACCTCCTATCATGAAGATTTGGGTGTAGTTTTAATTGGCTTTACCTTAGCCCAGTACTGCAGAATAGTATTAAGAATTTTTTTTTAAATTTAATTATTTATTTAATATTGATATTTATGGATGTTATAAAATGAAATGAATGTGAAAAGAAAAATTTTTAATTGAAGGTAGCATTGAGAGTATTAAGTTTATTCCTGCACTATGCGCATCGGGGGGATCATGGGATTACAACACAAAATGTTTTTTTTTTCTTTGGTTATATGCGATACATAGCTTGAAGTGGAGATGACGTAATATTGCCAAATGATATATATAAATTTTATCATTATAAATGAGTATTTTTTAATGTGTTAGAAAATATTTTGTTTTAATTCATTCCAGTAAATTAATTTTTTCAAACGTTTATTTTCGATATGCTCGCGCCCCCCTTGTAGGGTATATCAAGCCCCCCCCCTAGGAAGCGTGCCCCACAGTTTAAGACACGCTGGTGTAGCAGCAGGTGGTATAACCATGGACAAGCGTTGTGTTTGCATGGGCCAGACATTTGCGATTGGCGATAGATGTAGAGAAGAAGAAGATCAAGGAAGAAATTCAATCCCTTTGGTAAAGTAAAACTCTTGAACTTTTCGTGCTATGTGTATTTGCGCATTAACCTGTTGGAATATGGTTGATGACAAGCACTGAATGTATGGGCAGACCATGGGCTCCAACATTTCAGAGATGTTGCGATGACTGTTTAGTATATAGGTAATGTCTACTAAAAAGCTGTGGCAGTGTAATGGAATACCACGCCAAACCAGTGTGGTGATGCATAACTCAACCATTTAGTAGCCTCTAACACGATGTCTCCACACTCGAATTCGACTATCAAGATGTTGCAGGGAGAAGTGGGATTCATCAGTAAACACAATATCATTTTAATACTATAGGTATCCTATGATAGCCCAACGTCGAGTCTTCGAATTAAACGCGATCTTGTGACATCATCTGGACTATGACGGTTGGCCATATTAACAAAGGGTAAACAAGTAAATTCAAGAAACAAGGGGATTGGACTAAGCTACAATGTTTAAATTTCAATTACGCTGCAAGCTACTACATGCAAGTGTGGTATTTCCACACAAACACAGTCGCAGCCCCACTACCCTCTGAGTCACATACGGCTACGTATCAGAAGTGTCCCCTTAGAGATTGTCCTCCGATCATTTATTTACGTATAGGTATTAAATACTTAATTATAAAAATACATTTTTCTTACTTTAAATGTTTCACAAGTGTAAATGTTTACAAAGTGATTTTCTTAAGGCTGAACATTATTCATAGGCACCTGTAGCTCGATCTATTAGCCTAAATTTCACTAATTTTGATATGGAGTTCAATAATGAAATTGCAAGTAGGATTTTGTGAAAAAAATGTGTTCCAGAAAACAACAAACCAGGTATAAATGGCAATGTACAATACATACACTTTTATAGAAAAAAACAACAAAAAAGACAATAAAATGTTCATCATGTAAAATGTTTTCATTTGTCTGGTCAGATATTCCTTCAAATTTAAGATGACTGACGTTCTCAAAGACTATTTCGTGCATTCGTCGCAGAAAAGTGTCTACATCCGCAGAAATATGCGTGGCAAGGAATTACCTCTACTGTCTTTTATGAGTACTAACAATAATTCCATGTGACTCCGCTGACTATTTATAGTTGAAAAAACTTTTATCACATTTTCTCTAAACAAGTTTCCGTCTTTGGCCAACACGAGTTGACGTTGACTCTTTTGCTTCGAACATCTTAATCAACCCATTCAAAGCGCCATGCAAGAAGCCTCCCTTATATAAGTTATGAAAGCTTTGAAGCACATAAACAAAATTGTGGATGATGATTCAGATAATGCAGAATTACATTTAAAGCGTGTTCTGGTTTTGTGAGCTACACATTCACTTGAGCTGACACAGTTTTTGTTTTCTTTTTATTTTTAAAGCTTAAATAACGGACGCGGTTGTTCTATATGAATTTTTCTTTCACAATCATATTTTATGCTGATTCTCGATTTGGTAAGCTACAACAGCGCCCTAATTTCCCATATCTGCAATTTTTGAAACTTTTTTTGGTAGTGTCTTATTTTCCATGTCATTGTAAGCTTAAATACCATTTTTCAATTATTTGTGGTAGTTTAGTTCCAGGTCGTTCTGGATTTTGTCTGTTTATGGAACCTCCATGTACTGTTAATGTTTCTTAAACTCTTAATAAACATGGATCGCACAATAATTATTAATAAGCATCTATCTTTTAAATATATAGCACACATTGCGAAAGAAATTAGACTTTGATTTGAAAATAAACTTAAAAATATTTTATTTACATGTTGGTATTCTCGATTGAAATAAATTTTGACTGTATAAAATGGTTATAATTTTTAATGAGCACCACCAAATTTTTTAAACATTTATACCATATAATTATTTTTGTTGAAATTACAATATTAAGGAAAGTTATATATACACTATTTCTCGAAAGGTTTAATCTGTTTACAGATTAAATATCATACTTGAAGATAAAAGAAGTGCAATATTTTAACCAGAGCCGTTGAAAATTTATAAAGCATGGTATCGAAAAAAAATCTCGCTTTGAGGGGAAAAAAGCAGTGTGCCTTTATAAACATGGAATTATGTTGTAAAAAAGACACACATTAGCGTTTTTATGTCACTGGCTTTTTTGGCTAAGAATTTTATAAGAAGGAACTATTTTTTTTTTATTGCATATAACTAAGGATACTACTTAACAAAAAACAAAAAATGATGAACTTTATTTTTTTTCTCGATTTAAAAGTTTCACACTACTTTTAATTTTATAAATGTAAATTACAAAGCCCCCTAATAGTTTTCTTTTTAAAATTACACTCTGCAGGCTGTGAAGAAGGTTTCATAAATCTTAGGCGAGTTTCTCTCATTTTACTTTCGCACCTCTTTTTCAAATGTTTGAGGATTTTGTGTGTGGACATATATACACTGCTGGCCGCACAAAATGCAACATCAAAAAAGACCAGAGAGATCACAGCTATTTTTATTTTATAGATAATATTTTGTACAAAGTTCCAATGATTAAAACTACAAATAATTAATGTTATCTTGTGACGTCAGAATGGTGCAACATTGTTTGTTGCAATTGCTGCTTCACGCCTCGCCAAAGAATCAAAGATGCTTTGTATGTACAATGGCGGCACTGCAGTCCATGCAACTTCCCTAATTTACCAAAGCTAATATGGTATAGCAGCTAGTGGTATATCCCTGGTCAATCGTTGTGCTTTCATGAACCACGCGTTAGTAATTGGCGAATGATCTGGAGAAGAAGCAGGCAAAGGAAGCAATTCAATCCCATTGGTGGAGTAGAAATCTTGAATATTTGGAGATATGTATGGTTGCGCATTAATCTGTTGGAATATGGCTGACGACAAGCGCAGAATGCATAATGAAACCATGGGCTCCATTACTGAAGGGATGTAGTGCTGACTCTTCAGTGTACTGGCAATACATACTAAAAAGCTGCGGCAGGATCATGGAATGCCATGCCCAAACCAGTGTGGCGATGCATAACGCGACCGTTCTGCAGCCTCTCAAAACGATGTCTCCACACTTGAATTCGACCATCGAGATGTTGCAGGCAGAAGTGCGTTTCATCAGTAAACACAATTTCGTTTTACATTCCATTGTCTATGTCCGCCATGCATCGTTCCATTAGCGGCGCTAAAGCCCGCGGTGCCATAAATGAAGCAATGGAATCCTTGTGGACGTTCAACTCTGCTGTAAAAGGCGTCAAATGGTTCGAGCCAACATGTTGACCGAAATCTGAAGAATAACTTGTAATCTCCATAGTCTACTATTCTTCCTCGGTAGAATTCAGAAACTTAGTAAAAAGACATGAGGCATAGTAAACAGCATACGCTAAGAAAGAAAAGAAAAACCATGAAAAACTAATTACCATACTTTTAATCGTCAATCTGTACTCTCCTCCTATAACGCTTTAGGGCGCCGCTATGGTCATCCGTTATTGCGCCTGCGCTATAATGTTAAGGGGACAAAGTACGATTAAATTGACAAAAATAAGTCAAAAAATCAAATTTCATTTTTTTAGCTTAAATTATTCTTTATATACTTTTCTATAACCTGACAAATTTTGAAAGCTCTAAACATAAAAAACACAAAATTATGATAGCTTTTGCGTTCGTTTTTCCCTGCAGCAAATCAAAACTTTAATCTTACTTATTTCGGGAAGATAAAATATTTAGTTTGACTTCATTTAAAATGTTAAGGCTTTTTTCAATTGATTTTTATGCTTTGAATTTTTTTACTTATTGCTAATAGTACATGTAATAAACGTTGGTATGGGTTTTTCAATCAAAGCATTACTTATTTTTTAAAAAATAATTGAACTCAGAATTTGTACATTTTTTATATAATTTTAATACGCATTCATAAAAAGATCTATTGTACGAATACCAATCATGTTATCGCGAAACTCATACCAACTTTTGTTATGCATACTTTGAGGTACAAGTAAATCAAATTTCATGCGTGTACGTAAATGTTTGTAGGAGGAGTAGCATTTTAAAATCATTTCACAAATTTGAAGTTTTCCTTAAAAAATTACGTAGAAATTGCTTCACTGATCATAAAAAAATTTTCTTCTATTTTCGAACCTTGTACAGAGTTGACGCCCTGAAACTATGACCCGATAAAAAGGTTTAAGCCTTGAGGAAATTGCTAATTTGTTTCTGTGTGCTTTCAAAGAAGGAATCCGATGGTGGTGAGCTATCTTGCCCAAATTTAGATTTTATTGAAAGTATAAGATTGAGTGAAAGTAACTGTGAAAAATCTGAAGAAAGTGTATATATATATGTAGAATGGTTAACGGAGTGCCTGTTTCCTTGTGGAAACTTAATCTCCTATCATGAAGATTTGGGTGTAGCTTTAAATGGCTTTAAAAGTGTATATGATATGGATAATATTACAGTAAGTCCTGATATATATGTCGCTTGGATTGATACAAAGTGGATGTCTCATAATAGTAATGTTTCTTGCGAATTTGTAAACCGAAATATTTTGCGCCAATTATGTGTGGTCCAACAGGTTTCACAAAAAATGTCAACGTAAGTTTTTACGACATAAAGTTTCATAATATATGATAATTACACGAACTAATATTAAAAAACTAAGCCCTTCTGAAAATACTCCTACATTTATTTAGTTATTACAATTATATTATATATTTAAATTTTAAATATGTTACAGGACCATTTGATTTAAAAGCAACACAAAATTCGTAAATATTTATAATATAAATTCGTTCATATGCTTTCGTAAGCTTCCTAATTCAAAAACCCTATACGTCTTATAAAACTCGTAAAAAATTTTAAGAAAATTTACAATAAGATTGATCAAATATGATTTATTTAGTCTCTTTTTCTTCTTAACTGTAGAACATTTTTTACATTGTGCCCATCATATTCTTTTCATCATATAAATAATGAAACCAAAGTATCATCAACTGATTTTACAAAAGGCTGACTTCATACCTCTGGCTACAAGGTTAAAGATTAACTCATTCAGGTATTTTTAAAAACTGACGAGCTTAGGTAATTTAAGCAGAACTTCTAGCTTCATTTTAAAATGGACAAATATCCTGCGATTGAAGAGAGACACCCAGCTAGATTATGTGTGGAAACATGGTTTATAAATATTCGGCTTGAACTACGGAGAATCTTTAGGCATATGGGCTGCAAGCAGCCCTCTATCAGCTTCTAGTCACTCAGGAGTATCTTTATAGTTCAGGGGCCCCATTGCTCTCCACTCAGTCTTGACAAGGTTTAGAAGTATACATTTGATACCTATGAAGTTTCAGAATGATGATAAAATATTCTTTGTTCCCTCCCTTCAATCAGTTCTTGCTTGTTTGGGTGTCTACTGGCGTCATTTGTTGACTGAGCAGAAGATTACCTCGAACTACTTATGCAAAGATTTCTTTTGGACATGGTCTAAGCTTTCCTACAGGAGAATAAGCACACAAAAAAAGGAAAACATGCAAACACACACAGCGGGACATCTCAAGTTCTTCATTCATATCGTGTTCTGTTTTGATTTTCCTTAGTAGAGCCCAAAAGACAGCGCCTGATTGTAAACCTTAAAATTTGGAATAAGATTTTGAATGTTATTCAAATTCTTTCCACTGTTAACCACGTATTACAGACAAGGAAACTTATCGCTCGTCCTTCTCGATTCCGACTGAATTAAGTTGGAGTGTTAGCTGAAGACCTGATTGGTCCTGGAAGCTCCTACCTCATTTACATAATGTCCACAAAATAAAGAAAACGATAAATTGTCAGATCAATGAGGAAGTAAATGACTCTATGCCACTCTGAGGAGGGTGCTGGTAAAAGAAAACATGTAAGGGTTTATATAAGTTTTATATTTTTCTGAAGTTATTAATAGATGGAAGCACCAAGGAAAAGTGTGAAATAGGTAACCATGGACATTTACAATTAATGAAATTTGTGGAAGGTATAATTACTTCGGAATTATTAAGGGTTAAAATAATTTCAATGATTAATTATTTAATATAAACTGTAATTATACTAATTAAACCATTTAACATGTGCAAAAGTATATAAACACCAATTAAATTAATAAGTAATATGTTTGTCGTTCCAAATTAATCAAGTTTACATAAGTAGACAAAACATTCAAAAAACTTTACAACACGTTCCCAAGGGAAATGAAACTTATGCTTTCTAAATCAAAATTCTGGTGTTTTTTTTATCGATTACATAAGCTTTCTTGTGCTGGGCAATTGGATCCAAGTATCTATCTAGGTTTCATTATAAGTTTGTTGATTTAAATTTCAGCTCCAAATTGCTGTACATTTAATCTGAACCAATCATTAACTTAAGCACTCGAATTCAAAGTATGAGTATTTGTGTATTTAGATGGGTGAATTATTTTAAGTATTTAAATTTTGATTATGTTACTTCACTATTTGATTGAAGTACATCACAAAATTTGTAAATATTTATTATAAATTTGGACATCATTTCTTGCAGTTCCGATTTCAAAAATCCTATCTGTCCGGTAAAAATTTTATTCTCTGCCGATTCATCTCCGTAATTGAAGAAGGAAAACAGGCTTTCTTAACACGTTGACTGTAGACCATATAAGAATATATAAAGACATAATGGTATAATACAAAAAGGGTTCATGACTGTTTATTCACTGCATTACACTGATTATTAAGCAGAATAAAAATATTTTTTCACAGAATTGTTTGATCGCATTAAAGGTAAGATTACATTTTCCCCAAATACCACATTAAGCTTCAAGCGTGAAGTGGCCGCGGTGGCCGAGTGCTCTAGGCATATGATCATGGCTAGCATGTCATGAGTTCGATCCTAGTACCACTAAAGGTCCGCCGTGTAGGGGAGCGATGCTCGTAAAATCTGTCGAAAGCTCAAACGTCCTCTCGTTGGTGTGGTGTGGTAGTTAGGAGAGGGGGTGCCAGCTCAGGTGTCGTCCGCGTCACTTGACCATGGTTCAAAATTACGCGGACCGTCGCCAAAAGCCCTCGTGTTGGTAATCAGTGCGACGTTAATTTTCTCTCTCTCTCAAGCGTGAAACTTGTATACATTGGTGAAAACAATTGAAGGGACCAAATGTTTATCTTTTTCTTTTTGCAGTAAATAAAATTAACTGAGAAAATAAAACCAAACCTGAACAAAACATCTTCCGATATACAAACAATGTATGGCCCATCAAAAGGGGGTGCAACGTGCACTCTAATAAAAGAAACTTGTTACTTGTCCAGCTTGTCAGTTACAGAAAAAAATGTCTAATAGCGTGTATGATCACCTCAAACAGTAACTCTTGCACCGGTATTTCATACTGTTTACCAGGGACCCTGTAGCAACAACACCCACTCTTGCACAACTCTTGCACCCACTCTTGCTCCTCAATGGTCATTAGAACTTATCTTCTAGCGCCAATTGAGCATCCAAGGATGTCCCATACCTGTTCGATGGGATTAAGGTCAGGGAACATAGCAGGCTACTCCATTCATTGAATATCCTAAGGTTATAGGTATTTGTCCACTAACTGAGCCTTAAGTGGGCATGCGAAACAGTCCATAAATATGAAATTTTGTCCATATGTTCCTCGGAAAAGTCGAAAAAGTCACAAGGATCTAGTGCCTGTACCGCTATTCTGTCAGAGTACCTTTATCGAAGACATGGCTAGAATGTCGGTTTGTCATGACTCCTACCCAGACCATCAGACCACTTGATCATAGTGGTCCTTTTCGACAATGTTAGATGCAGGATATCAACTCCTGACTTTTCTCTAAATGAAGACACGTCTCGAGTTGCGGTCTAGATTGAATCGTGACCCATTATTAAAGAGATCAATGGTGATCTTTTCAATAATCAGTGATGATTCTTCATTCATCCTTTGTCCAAGACATGTTCTCGGCACCATGCTGTATGAACCTTTTTGTGGTAAAGAGTCCAAGAAAAGCAGATTAAAGGGCATCTGGTATACTAGCCACCAGCATTAATTTTCTGGGTGTCTGTGATACGTGAAATGGATGTTCTTATTGTATTATACAGTTTGCGAAAATTTTTGTTGCTCTCATATTCTTGGCATGTTCAAAAACAACGATCTTGAGCCAGTGTTGTTGCCATTTTGACGCTTTGTCGCGATCTGCGGATGATTATTCCTGTCTTTAAACATGTGTTTCCATAGAGTGGACACCACGTTTCTCGAAACCCCTGGTGTTTATTGTAGGTAACTTGTGTTTGTCCATCCTCGAGTCTTTTAAATATACGCTATCTTGTGGTATCGTTTACACGGTAACGGCTGGCCATATTAAAGTGTGAATCCTTGCTTTACTCAGTTTTCTTTCAAACTGCTACTTTGGATAATAAAATTAATTATTATCCTTCTTTTGATTTGGTTCCTTATTTTATAATCATTTTACACTCGCATATCACGTTTCCTGCCATTCTGATTTACAGTTTTTTTCTTTATTCACATAATTATCAATTACGCTTAACTTTTGGACACCAGTGTATGTTGTTATAGTCAAGAGCTAACCATTAATGTTTACTCTTCCTTTCAGTGGGCTTATGGAATGAAACTCATTTCTACGACTGGCATCGTGGTAATCGCTTTTTTCCCCTGTAGTGGCAGAGAACGTGTTAACCCTTAATTTAGAAGTTACGCGATTCGTCCAACAGTGCCACAATTTTTCACATTGGTGGAGACATGCAATGAATTGGGTGTAAGGGGGTAGAAGGTACAAGTCACAGCAACTTTTCTATGAAATAAGTCAATCCTTCACATACACACACTGTCAAAGTACTTTTTTTGCATTCCAAAGCCTTCGGAATAGTTTCACTGACAGCAACGCAAAGAAAAGATTCGTATTTCGGAAAGACATATATACGTCCAGGGCACTAAACATACCAGTTCAGCGAGACGGATATATATGCTTGCATCAGTTAAGGTTCATAATGAGCTTCCAATAAAGGCACATGTGTCTACACATAGATCGAATAATTTGCTTATGTAAGCACAAAATCACGTCGATTGTGAAAAAGCGATTCTCAAGTCAGGTTAGAGTCGGTGTTCCACAAATATGTTTCTTTTAGTGTGCGCGTCTAAGGTCTTAGTAACGGCGGTCACACAAAAATGTCTTGGTGGTCCACCAGTCGATCGCAATCGACTTAATGCCCACCCTGTATTTAAAGCTACCAATAGCTCACAGATTACAGGAACAACTTAATAAAGTACTTAAAAACATCACAAAATTCCTGGGCTATGAGACTGGAAGCACTCAACACAACTGGCAACAGCCTATGGCAGTGTCATAAATTCTTTCGCAAAAGAAGATCTACTATTCCTAACCTATATAAATAGCTCTTCTGTCACTGCAAACAGTGATGAATAAAAAGTTAACTTGCTCGCACTAACACCCAAAAATAATTTCATTGAAAACAAAAGGCCTGGCAATAAAAATTACCCAATTGATTAAAATATTATTAACACTCTAAAAGACTTTTTCTCCCACCTCCGCCCCAGTCCATCACTCCTACGAACCCAGACGAAATCATTTTTACGTCAGAAAATTCCCCAATAACAAGACACCAGGTAAAAATAATATCACTAATAAAATGGTTGAAGATTTTCCTCTTAAAATTATACTTATACTAACATATTTAATTAATAAAATTCTAATTTTTAGGCATTTTCCCAATAACTGGAAAACTGCAATTATTCTTCCTTTCAAAAGGCCCGGTAAAAATAGTCACTTTCCAGATTCCTATAGATCAATTTTTCTTTTATCTTTTAAAGTAAAATCATTGAGCATGTAACTCTCAATAGATTGCATACTTTTACCAGCAATAATAACTTTATTAATCTGAATCAATTTGGGTTCACCAGGCATCTCTTCACCTACATTCACTGCTCATTCTTACTAAAAAGATCCTTTTGGATTTCAGAAAGGCAGGTCACTGGGGCTGTTTTTCTAGACATTCAGAAGAATTTTAACAGGGTCTGGGTCAGTGGACTCATTTACAAAATCATCATTAACAATTTTCCACCAGCCTTAATTCGCCTAATTAACTCCTATTTAGTTAACAGATCTTTCAATGTCAGAGTGGACGATGTTCTTTCTTCTACTATTAACATAAAATTTGGTGTTCCCCAGGGTAGTCTCCTCGCCCCTGTTGATTAATATTTACATAAATATAACATCCTCACTCATTCTAAAACATGTAATTACATTTACGCCGATGACACTGCTATTTCGGCTACCTATAAAAATCGCGATACTATCACACAAGCACTCAAATCACACCTTCAACTACTAGAAAAAACTTTTTCAATACATTGAAAATAAAAATTAATGTCGACAAATTAATAGCCATACTCTTCACCTGTGAAAGAAACCAATTCAACACTCACCCTGTATGCACACCAATACGCTGGTCTCAGAGCAAGTACTCCTCGAAAAAAAATCTCTCATGAATTAACACCTAATACCAGTGCGTGAAAAATTAAGGATAGCCCCACGAGCAAATTATTCCTTAATTTGCCGGAATTATCCTATGAATCTTTATTACAAGGTACTTCTCTACCCTACCGTTTACGGCCCATCCTAACTTACGCTTGTCCTGTATGGGGCTATGCAGCTAACTCTAAATAAAACTCTTGGAAAATAAACAAAATGAATTAATCAGAAATATTGCTAAAGTTATTAGATACACAGAAATATAAAGATATTTATAAAACAGTTAAAATCCCTTCTTTTAAGATTCATATTCAAAAACTGGCAATAAAATGTTTTGACAACTTAAGAACTCAGATAATGCTTATATTTTCAATCTTGAAAAATATCACCCCAGTGAGAATACTAAGAGGCCAAAAAGAATCATTTGGACTCATATAATCCCTCTTAACAATTAAATTTTTCATTCCCCTTATGGTGAATGACCTATTCCATTATCTTTTAAATTTAATTTAAACTTTAATTTCTCCTTCTGCAATTACTCAGGCAAGTATTTTCTTTTTCACCCACTTCTGTTGCAAAACTTCAGAGCAGCCAATAGAGTGCTAGATCACCGATCCCATTCGACCAATAGAAGATGAGAACCTCATCTGCTAGTATGAACAATTTTCTCTAACTTCGGATGTCTCCGAGGCAGTCACTTTAGCCAGACCCCCTTGCTCCTTCCAGTCCAACAACCATTAAGATCCCGCCCAATCCAGGCCTCCCCACTTGAAGGCCACATATACATTCGATATGGGATGGAAGATGGCTTCGCGTTTCCATTTCAAAGTGATGTTAAGCATTCCACAAACTACCTAAAACTCGATCTATCAGCCTAAATTGCAATAATTGTGATATGGAGATCAATAATGAAATCGGAAGTAGGATTTTGTGTGAAAAAATAGTTATAGAAATCACCGATAGGGGTATAAATGGTACTGTACAATACATACAGTTCTACAGATAAAAAATAACACAAAGCAATAAAATTTTGTTTAGGAAAAATGTTGTCGTTTCTCCTGCAGGAAATTCGACAGAATTCCGCACGATTGAAGTTTTCAATGATTATTTCGTGCATTCATTGCAAAAAAATTTCTACAGTCGTACGCAATATGTGGCAAGGAATCATGTATGCTTCCTGTGTTATAAGTACTAACATTGATTCCCTGTGATTCCGCTGACTATTACAGTTGCAACATCTTGTATCCCATTTTTTGACGCAAGTTTGCGTTTTCTGCCTACACGTGTTCCCGTTGACTCTGTTTCTGCCAACTTCCTTATCAATCCATTCAAAGAGTCAAGTAAGAAAACTCCCTTACATAGTTTATGTCAGGTTTCAATCACACAAAGATAGTTGTAGATGATGATTAAAATAATCTAGCCTAACAAATAATGCATGTTCCAGTTTTGTGAGCTACATTTTTACTTGAGCTGACCACTTCAGCTGAAAGTATCAATTAAAGTTTTCTACTTATTTTTAGATTTTAAATAACGGGTGCAGTTAATCAAAATGAATTTGGCTTTTATAATCATGTTTTATGCTGATTCTTGATTTGGTAAGCTACAACATGGCCCTAATTTCCCATATCTGCGATTTTTGATCCCTATTTTGATAGTGCCTTTTTTTCCAAGTCATTTTAAGCCTCAATACTATGTTTCACTCATTTGTGCTAGTTATATCGAGTTTCATGGTTTTCAATAGTGTCTGTTTATAAAAACACCATGGACCGTTCTTGTTTCTTAAATTCTTAATAAACATGAATCGCACAATAATTATTATTAAGCACCTATCTTTTAAATATATAACACACATTTTGAAAATAGTTTGACTTCGATTTGAAAGAAAATTTATAATTTTTCCATGTTGGTATTCTCGTTTGATTTAAAATTTTTACTGTATAAAATGGCCAAAATTTTTAATAAGCACCACAAATTTTATAAACATTTATCACATATAATTAGTTTTGTAGTATCGACACTATTCGTTTTCTTCTTGCGATTGTAAACTCTCGAAAGATTTAATCTGTTTTCAGGTTAAATTTCGTACTTAAAGAAACGCGCAATATGTTATTTGGTGCTGTTGTAGCTTTGTTAAGCGAGTTATAGAAAAAAAATCGAGCAATGAAGCGAAAATAAGAATTGGTGTAGTTTTGAACGTGTTAGTATGCTGTACAGCAGACACATTTGTGCGTTACGTCCTTTGGCAATCATTTTTTGGCTTAAAATTTTTTTAAAAAAGGCACTATTTATTGCATATAACTAAGTATACTACTTAACAAAATACGAAAAGAGATTAATTTTATTTTAATTCTCCTTTTAAAATTTTCACACTATTTTTTTTTATTAATGTGAATTATATACTTCACGCATAATTGTTTTATTTTCATAAGTACACTCGGCAAGCTATGAGGAAGGTTTCATACATCTTTAACGAGTTTCTCTTACAGTTCTGAAAATTTTCACTTTCGTACCTCTTTTTCAAATATTTGAGGATTTTGTGTGTGGACACTGGTCGCCACACAAAATATAATATCAAGAAGGACCAGAGATATCACCAGCTATATTTTTTACAGATAATATCTTATACAAAGATCAAACGATTAAAATTACAAATGATTAAAATTTTCTTGTGACGTCAGAATGATGACAAAATCAGCAGTTACCGTAACCAACATTGTTGCCTACAACCGCTGCCACACGCCTCGGTAAAAAATGAAAGAGGCATTGTATGTACCATTGGGGCACAACTATCCATGCGACTTCCATATCATAACAAAGTTAATTGGGTGTAGCACAGTGCTTCTCAAACTTTCAATATTGGCGACCCAATTTTCAATCATAATTTTTATTGCACCACCCTTACAAAATACACTATTGGCAACCGTAAATGCAACATCCTGAAGAAAGCACGCAAATAACATGAAATTTACAACATGTACTAGTGGCGGTGAGATATGCAAATGATTAGAATTTCAGTGCAGACAAACATCACGCACGACTGTGGCGCCAACTCAAAGCGCTATTTAAGGCTTGGAGATTACGACTAGTTCAAGTTCGGCAATTGTGTTTTTCTTGTAGTTTTTTCAAAAAACAATCAGGTATGTCTCGCAGAAAACAGCGATCAGCTTTTGATCAAGTATCCCAATTCGACAGTGAAAGGAAAGTGGCCTACCGAGATGGTGGATTATCTTTCAGGGAAATCGGTAATCGAGTTGCACGAAACCAAACAACTCTAATGAGGATATGTGACCATTGGAAGCAGGAGGGTACGATGGACCGACGTGGTCAATCGCATCCACCTCAGTGCACCACTTCACGTGAGGACAGGCAAATTGTGCGCATGAAAGTGAGGGATCACTCAGTCACATGACGACCCACAGCACAACGCAATGAGTCTGTAACGCATCATTCAGTGCCTCCGCGCCCCATTCGACGCCGTTTACAGCAGAGTGGTCTGTGCAAAAGACGTGCATTGCTTGTGCTACCCTTGAAGCAGAACCACAGACGTCTCCGCCGTTAATAATGCGATGAAAGAAGGATTTGGGCGGCAGAATGGAATGAAGTTGTCTTTACTGACGAGTCACATAGCTGTCTGCAACACCACGATGGTCGGATTCGAGTCAGTAGACACCGTGGAGAGAGGATGCTGAACAGCTGCGTTATGCACCGCTACACTGGCCCTGCACCTGGTATTATGGTATGGGGTGGTATTGGATATCACTCCCGCACTCCTCTAGTACTCATGGCCGGTACTTTAAACATCCAACGCTACATCTCTGAGGTGTTGGGGCCAGTTGTCCTTCATTACCTTCAGGGCTTGGTCACAGCCATATTTCAACAGGATAATGCGCGTCCACACGTGGCACGCATTGTCCAAAGTTTCTTCGGCAATCACCAGATTGAATTGCTTCCCTGGCTGGCTTGCTCTCCGGATCTTTCGCTGACAGAAAACATGTGGTCCACGGTTGCTCAACGATTGACCCATATTACAACCCCAGCTGCCACATCAGATCAACTTTGACAACGTGTGGAAGCTGCTTGGTTTGCTGTACCCCAAGAACACATCCATAGTCTTCGAATCAATGCCGAGGCGTGTGGCAGCGGTGATCTCCAAAAATGGTGGCTACTCTGGCTACTGACTCTAGCAAGAACCACACTTCACAGAAGTCTATATATCTAATCATTTGATACTTGCTCACCATGATATATACAAATAAATTTTGTCATGCTATCTCTTGTCTTTCTTGGTGTTAAATTTACGGTGGCCAGCAGTGTAATAATATATTGAATGCAATAATAATGAACTTGGCGCTAAGGCTATGATACGAACTTAATTATAATCCGTAGAAATGAACAAGATAAGGATAAAATTTTGAATGTGTTTCTTCTAAGTAATAAACATTTTAAGCAAATTACTTTTAAGTAATAAGATACTTATGCTATTTTTTTTTTTACTTTCTCATAATTCTTATATTGGAGCAGATTACAAAATGATGTTTGCTTAAAGATATATTTCCTCCATCACTCATTTCTAAAAGTAGAAATGTCATTATAAAAATAATCTGTGATCTATGTTACTCTCTATCATATCCATCACATCTAGAACATCTGCGGGAGTCTAGGCAACTTATAGGACGTCTGCGCAAAACATGTAAAAATGCTGTACTTCGTAGAATAGATTAACAAAAACATGGTAAATTTTTAAGTCGTAAACAAACATTCGACGATAATAAAGCATCAACAAATGCACAGACGCGCAAATTTCTGAAAATTAAATCAAGTAAGTATTCTCAAGTTATTTAAATTTTTGATTTACTCCTATTAAAGTGAAGTGAGAAGAAAAGCCCTTGTGTGTGTTATTTGTTCAAAAATATATTGGTAGCAGATAGTATGAAACCTAATAAACTTAAAAGACCTTTGAAAACGCTTCATTTTTGTGGTAGTTAAGTTCCAGATGGTTCTGAATATTGTCTGTTTGTAGAACCGCCAAGTACTGTTATTGTTTCTTAAACATTTAATAAACGTGGATTGCACAATAATTATTATTAATCATCTATCTTCTAAATATATAGCACACATTGCGAAAGAAATTTGACTTTGTTTTGAAAATAAATTAAAAAATTTTAATTTACATGTTGGTGTTCTCGCTTGAAATAAAATTTGACTGTATAAAATGGTTATATTTTTTAATGAGCACCACAAATTTTTTAAACATTTTTCACATATAATTATTTTTCTTGAATTTACAACGGGTTGTGAAATCCAGATATCGGCTTTCTCGAAAGGTTTAATCTGTTTACAGATTAAATTTCGTACTTGAAGTATAGAAGTGCAATATATTAACCACTGTCGTTGAAGCTTTGTTAAGCGTTGTATCAAAAAAAAATCGCACGTTGAGGAGAAAAAACAGTGCGTGCCTTTTTAATCATGAAAATATGTTGGAAAACACGCACACATTCGCGTATTTAAGTAGCTGGGTGGTCTTTTTTTTTTGGCTTAAAATTTTAAAAGAAGGCACTATTTATTGCATATAATTAAGGATACTACTTAACAAAAGACGAAAAATGATGAATTTTATTTAATTTTAACGATTTAAAAGTTTCACACTACTTTTAATTTTATAAATGTAAATTACAAAGCCCCCTCATAGTTTTCTTTTTAAAACTACACTCTGTAGGCTGTGAAGAAGGTTTCATAAATCTTAAGTGAGTTTCTCTCATTTCACTTTCGCACCTCTTTTTCAAATGTTTGAGGATTTTTTGCGTGGGCATATATACACTGCTGGCCACAAAAAATGCAACATCAAAAAAGACCAGAGAGATCACAGGTATATTTATTTTATAGATAATATTTTTTACAAAGATCAAACGAATAAAAATACAAATGATTAAAGTTATCTTGTGACGTCAGAATTGTGTAACATTGTTTGCTGCAATTGCTGCTACACGCCTCGCCAAAGAATCAAAGATGCTTTGTATGTACAAATGCGGCACTACAGTCCATGCGACTTCCCTAAATTACCAAAGTTAATTTGGAGTAGCAGCTAGTGGGATATCCCTGGTTAATCATTGTTCTTGCATGAACCACACGTTAGCAATTGGTGAAAGATCTGGATAACAAGCAGGCCAAGGAAGCATTTCAATCCCATTGGTGTAGTAAAACTCTTGAATATTAGGCGATATGTGTGGTTGCGCATTAATCTGTTGGAATATGGCTAACGACAAGCGCGCTGAATACATAGTAAAACCATGGGCTCCATTATCTCAGAGATGTAGTTCTGACTCTTCAGTGTACCGGCAATACCTACTAAAACGCTGCGGCAGTGACATGGAATGCCATGGCCAAACCAGTGTGGCGATGCATAACGCAACCGTTCTGCAGCCTCTCAAAACGATGTCTCCACACTTGATTTCGACCATTGAGATGTTGCAGGCAGAAGTGGGATTCATCAGGAAACACAATATCATTTTCCATTCCATTGCCTATGTCCGCCGTTCATCGCACCATTAGCGGCGCTAAAGCCTGTGGTTTCCATTAAAGGGTAAATGAAGCAATGGATGCCTGTGGACGTTCATCTCTGCTGAAAAAGGCGTCAAATGGTTCGAGCAAACATGTTGACCAATTTCTCTGCAGAATAATTTGTAATCTCCTTAGTCAACTGTTCTTTCTTCGTCGAATTCAGAAACATTTTGGAAATTCTGTAATTAAAAATTTTTGCCGAAATCGTACCATGTCCCCTTAATGATTTACATATTCCATTGCCTCTTCTTCAAAAAAGAAGATTTGAATATCGCAACTGTCTCAGCCACGTTATCAGTTGAATTTTTTCTTATTTAAGGAAACGTTCAGAGCCTACGTTCAGAGACACGTTTTCTGAAATGACAAGCGTTTAGTAATTTTACTGAAAAGAGATATTTTTGTTAAAATTTGATGAAAATTATAACGAAATTTAAAACACTCTACAAAAAACTTAACATTATGCATTTAAATTATTCTCTTGAAAAACATTTTAAAACAGTTATAAAGGTAATGAATTAAAATCTAAAATATATTGAAAATTACTAAAAAATTATAGTTCACGCATTTTTTTTACAGAAAGTTGTATAAAAAGCATGGTATTCGAAACAATAAACTATTCTAAATAAAACCAACTGTTGAAGTTAGAGTTAAGTCCTTATTAAATTATCTTTATTAACATGAAATAGCATTCACACCAAAAATGAAAGAAATACAGTCATTATACTTCCATATATAAGTAATCAATAACATTACTTTAACAAAAAATAGCCATTTTTATTAAAGAAATCCCTAGAACGTCCAACGTTTTAGATTGCTCATCAGAGTTTGACGAATTTTACTCTTTTCCGCAAGTTTTTAGAGAAGTTGAAAAATCTCAACTTTTAATCATTTTCCATTGTGATTACACGAAACACTTTTATCGTTCTTAATTAATTTAGGAGAGATTTAAAACTCCTAAAAGGTCCTCCGTTGTCCTTCCGAAACCAGGGCATATTATCAATGTTCAGCAACGGATAGTTCACTGACTAGATACTATTAGTAACACCAATTTTTAGAAATAATATTGCACATTCTATTTGACCTTGAATGCAGTGTTATTAACTTCTTTGTGGAAATGAGTCAGTGATACTAAAATTATTGTGTCTCAGAGTTTCGTTACTTGGCATTTGCTTCAGCTACTCATGAAGAAAGTCCTTTGATTTTCGAACCTTGTACAGAGCTGACGTCCTGAAACGATGAATGGATGAAAAAGTCTAAGCTCTAAGGAAATTGTTAACTTGTTTGTGAGAGCTTTCTAAAAACAGATCAGATGGTGGTGAGCTACCTTGCAGTAACTTAAGTTCCGATGAAGGCATAGAATTGAGTGAAAGTAACTGTGAAAAATCTGAAGAAAGCGTATATGATATCGATAATACTATAGTAAGTCTTGATGTATATGTCGCTTGGATTGGCACAAAGTGGATGTCTCCTAATAGTAATGTTTCTCGCAAATTTGTGACTCGAAATACACTGCTGGCCACCGTAAATGCAACACCCTGAAGGAAGCACGCAAATAACATGAAATTTACAACATGCATTAGCGGAGGTGAGATATGCAAATGATTAGAATTTCAGCCCAGGCACACATCACTCACGCTTGTGGCGCCACTTCAAAGCGTTATTTAAGGCTTGGAGATTTCAACAATTTCAAGTTCGATAATTGTGTTTTGCTTGTGGTTTTTTCAAAAAACTATCAGTTATGTCTTGTATAAAACAAATTCAGCTTTTGATCAAGTATCCGAGTTCGACAGAGGAAGGATAGTGGCCTAACGAGATTGTAGATTATCTTTCACGGAAATCGGTAGTCGTGTTGGACGAAACCAATCCACTGTAATGCGGATATAAGACCGTTCGAAGCCGGAGGGTACGACGAACTGGCGTGGTAGATGGCATCCACCTCAGTGCACCACTTCAAGTGAGGACAGGCAAATTGTGCGGATGGGAGTGACGGATCACTCAGTCACATTTCGAACCATAGAGTTTTTACCCCATATTCAGTGTCTGCGAATACCATTCGACAACGCTTACAGCAGAGTGGTCTGCAAGCAAGACGTTCATTGTTTAGTCTACCCTTGAAGCAGAACAACAGACGTCTCCGCCACCAATGGTGCGATGAAAGAAGGATGTGGACTGCAGAATGGAATGAATTTGTCTTTACTGACGAGTCACGCATCTGTCTACTACAACACGATGTACGAATTCAGGTCACGACACACACTGGAGAGAGGATGCTGAACATCTGCGTTATGCACCACCACATTGTTCCTGCACCGGGTATTATGGTATGGGGTGGTATTGGATATCACTCCCGCACTCCTCTAGTACGTATTGCTGGTACTTTAAACAGCCAGCGCTACATCTCTGAGGTGTTGGAGCCAGTTGTCCTTCGATACATTCAGGGCTGGGCCACAGCCATATTTCAACAGGATAATGCGCGAACACACGTGGCACGCATTGTCCAAAGGTTCTTCGTCAATCACCAGCTTAAATTGCTTCCCTGGCCGGCTCGCTCTCCGGATCTTTCGCCGAAAGAAAACATGTTGTCCATGGTTGCTCAACGATTGACCCAGATTACACCCTCAGCTGCCACACCAGATCAAATTTGGCAACTTGGGGAAGCATCTTGGTCTTCTTTTCCCCAAGAACACATCCAAAGTATCTATGAATCAATGCCGAGGCGTGTGGCAGTGGTTATCTCCAAGAATGGTGGCTACTCTGGCTACTGATTCTGGTAGGAACAACACTTCACATAAGTCTATAAATGTAAGCATTTGATAGTTGGTCAACATGTTATCTACAAGAAAAAATTTGTTGTGCTATCTCTTGTCTTTCTTAATGTTGCATTTATGGTGGCCAGCAGTGTATTTTGCTGCAAATATGTGTTGTCCAACAAGTTTCGCAAAACATGACAACGTAAGTTTTTTTACGATATAACAAAAAAAAATATATGATAATTACATGAAATAAAAAAATTTAAAACCTAAGACTACTGAGTCACATTTATTTTTATTACAATTATTTTATAGATTTCATAGTGAAATTTGGACTATATTACATTAATAATGAAATTGAAAGTAGATTTTCGTGGAAAATATTTGTTCCAGAAAATAACGAACCGGGTCCAAATGGTTCTGTACAATACATACGGTTTTACGGATAAAAAATAATACAAAAAGACAATGAAATTTTCTTTATGTAAAAAGTTGTCATTAGTCTGGCAAAAAATTCCAACAAATTCAGCATAACCGACGTTCTCAAAGACTATTTCGTGCATTCATTGCACTAACGTTTCTACACCCGCCACAGTATGTGTTTCAAGAAATTATCTCTACTGTCTTTTATGAGTACTAATAATGATTCCTGATGACTCCACTGATTCTTAACATAGAAAAAACTTTTATTACATGTTTTTAGAAACAAGTTTACGTCCTCTGTCTACGCGAGTTGACGTTGAGTCTGTTGCTTCGAACTTATTAACCAATCTTTTCAAAGCTTGAAGCGAGAAATCTCCCTTACATAGTTTCTGGAAGGTTTGAAGCACACAAAGAGAGTTGTAGATGATGATTAAGATAATCCAGCGTTGCAAATAATGTGTGTTCTGATTTTGTGAGCTAAATATTCACTTGAGGTGACTCAATTCACAGCTGAAAGTATTAATTAGATTTTGTACTTATTTTTAATTTTAAATAAAAGACGCGAATGTTCTATATCAATTTTGCTTTCATCAACATGTTTTATGCTGATTCTCGATTTGGTAAGCTACAACGTGGCCCTAATTTCCCATATCTGCAATTTTTGAAATTTGTTTTGTTAATGCCTTATTTTCCACGTCATTATAAGCCTCAATACTGAGTTCCATTTGGTTCTGAATTGTTTCTGTTTATAAAATCGCAATGTACAGTTCTTGTTTCTTAAATTCTTAGTAACATGGATCCAACCATAATTATTATTAAGCATCTATCTTTTAAATATATAACACACATTTTGGAAGAAATTTGACTTCGATTTCAAAGAAAAATTAAAAATTTTCCATGTTGGTAATCTCGTTTGATTTAAAATTTTGACTGTATAAAATTTCAAATATTTTTAATGAGCACCACAAACTTTTTAAACATTTATCACTTATAATTTGTTTTGTAGAACCATCTTTTGTAGCTGACCTTTCAATATTAAGCAAACTCTCGAAAGATTTAATCTGTTTGCAGATTAAATTTCGTATTTGAAGGAGAGAATCGCATTATGTTAACCAGTGTCGCTGCTGCTTTGTTAGGCGTTGTATCAAAAATAAAACCCTGTAAGGGGAAAAAAACAATATGTGCATTTTTGAACATGAGCGTATGTTGTAAAACAGGCACATTTGTGTGTTTAAGTCTTAGGCGATAATTTTTTGGCTTAAAATTTTCGAAAACGGTACTATTTATTGCATACAATCAAGCATAATACTTAACAAAATACTAAAAGTGATGAATTTTATTTTAATACTCATTTAAAAGTTTTCAGACAAATTTTTGTCTTAAAAATGTGAATTACAAAACTCGCTAAATGTTTTCTTTTTATATGTACACTGTGGAGAAAGAAGAAGGTTTCATACAACTTTAACGATTTTCTCTAATAGTTCTGAAAAATTTCACTTTTTTGTACCTCGTTTTCAAATGTTTGAGGATTTTGCGTGTGGGCATATATACACTGCTCGCCACGCAAAATACAACATCAACAAGGACCAGAGAGATCACCACTATATTTATTTTACAGATAATATCTTGTGCAAAGATCCAACAATTAAAATTACAAATGATTAAAATTATTTGTGACGTCAGAATGATGACAACATTGTTGGTTACATCCGCTGCCACACGTCTCGGCAAAGAATGAAAGAGGCTTTGTATGTACAATTGGAGCACAGATAGCTATGCGATGTCCATATATGTAAAAAGTTAATTTGGTTAGCAGTGGGTGAATATTTCTGTCCAATTTTTGTGCTTCCATGGACCACACGTGTGTGATTGGCGATAAATCTTGAGAGTGAGTGAATATTAACGTCGCCCTGCCCAGCTACACGAGGGCTTTCGGCGTTTTGAACCATGGTCAAGTGACGCAGACAACACCTGGGCTCGCACCCCCTCTTCTAACTACTGCACCACACCAACGAGAAGACATTTGAACTCTCGACAGATGTAACGAGCAATGCTACCCTATACTGCGAGTCTTCAATGGTACTGGGCTCGAACTCATAACACGCTAGCCATGATTCGATACCTTGACCACTTGTCTACAGCGGTCACGATAAATCTGGAGAACAAGCAGGCCAAGGAAGCAATTCAATCCCATTGATAAGTAGTACCCAAGAGTAGTACTCTTGAACATTTCATGCTATATGTTGTTGGGCATTAACCTGTTTAATACATGTGATGACAAGCCATGAATGTATAGGAAGACCATGGGCTCCAACACCTCAAAGATGTAGCGCTGACTGTTCAGTGTACCGGCAATTCATACTAAAAAGCTCCGGCAGCGTAATCGAATACCAACCCAAACCAGTGTGGCAAAGCATAACTCAATCGTTCTGCAGCTTCTCAAAAAGATGTCTCCACAATCGCATTCAACGATCGTGATGTTGCATGCAGAAGCGGGTTTCGTCAGTAAACAAGTCGTTTTTCATTCCATTGTCTATGCCCGCCAATATCAGACTATTGGCAGCGCAAACACCTGTGATTTCCCTTCAAGGGTAAATGAAGCAATGGATGCCTTATGGACATTCAAGTGCGCTGAAAAAGGCGTCGAAGGGTTTGAGCTAGCATATTGATTAATTTCTCTGAAGGATAATCCATAATCTCTATAGTCTACTTTTCTTCCTCGGTCGAATTCAGAAACTTAGTCAAAAGACAAGAGGCATAGGTAAACATCTTACGCAATAAAAAAAACCCACGTGGAAATACAATTGTCAAACTTTGAATCGTCACTCAATTCTCCCCTTATCTAATGCTAAAGGGTGGCGCTATGGTCGTCCGTTATGTGCGTCTGCACTATTATGTCAATGATTTGCATTTTCCTTTGCCGCTTCTTCAAAAAAAAATGATTTCAATATCACAACTCTCTCACACACGTTGTCGGTTGAATTTTTCCTTATTTAAGGAACCTGCTTACGTTCGGAGAAAATTTTTCTAAAATGACTTGTTTTTAGTAATTTTTTGTTGATTTACTCATATTTATGAATTAAATTAATAAAGATAATCAATCATGAAATTTTAAGACATTTTAAATTTACTGAAATTAGATATTTTGGTAAAATTTGATTTAATTTGTACCAAAATTTAAATGCACTACTAGACATTTAACATCATACATCTGAATTATTCTCTTACAAATCATTTTAGCACAGTTATAAAGGTAATGAGCTAGAATCTAAAATATATTGACAATTATTAAACGTTATGGTTGATCGCATTTTTTTTACAGCAAATTTTTTAAAATGCACGTGTTCGAAACACACAATAATATATTATAAATAAAACCAACTATTGAGGTTAGAGCTAAGTCCTTGATTAAATTATCTTTATCATACATTAAATAACATGTATACAAAAAATGAAAGAAATACAGTCATGATTATTTTTGTGAAATAAGTATTCAATAACATAAGTTCGACAAAAAAATTGCAATTTTTATTAAAGGCATTTGATTTTAGAACATCCATCGTGTCGATTGGACATCGAAACCTGCTTAGTTTATTCCCTTTTCCGCATTTTTGCAGAGAATTTAGGTATTCTTCATGACTTTTAATCATTTTTCATGGTGATTAAAAGAAACACTTTTATGTTTCTAAGTTAATAAGGAGAGATTTAAAACTCCTAAGACTTCTGTTGGTGTCCTTTCGAATCCAGGACATATTATCATTACAAGTAATTTCGTTCAGCAAACGAGAGTTCACTGACAAGATACCATTAATAAAGTAAAAGTTCCAGAAATTGCACATTTTTTTTTAAATTGAAAAAGTTCATATTAAGTTCAAAGTTTGTTCATATTAAGTTAATTTTGAACATATTAAGTTCAAAGTGGAAATGAGTCAGTTTTACGAAAATCGTTGTTTCTAAGTGTGTTGTTTTGTAGCATTTGCTTTCTGCTCAAAAAAATTCTTCGATTTTCGAATTTTGTACAGATTTGACGCCCTTAAATAATGACTCGATGAAAAGGTCTAATCCCTGAGGAAATTGCTAATTGATTGTAAGAGCTTTCTGAGAAAGAATCGGATGGTGGTGAGCTATCTGGCTCTAATTTAGATTCCAATGAAGGCATAAGATTGAGTGGAACTAACTGAAAAAAATGAAGTATGTGTACATGTTATGGATAATTTTACAGTAAATCTCTTGATATATATATATATCGCTTGGATTGACATAAATTGGATGCCGCATAATAGTAATGTTTCTTACAAATATGGCTCGAATAATGTGACACGAAATATTTTGCGGCAAATATCTGTGGTCCAACAAGCTTCGCAAAACATGTCAACGTAAATTTTTTTACAATATAAAGGATCATAATGTATGATAATTACATGAAATAATATTAAAAATTTAAAAAACTAAACCCTATTGAATTACATTTATTTAGTTATTACAATTATTTTATACACTTTATACTTAAATTTTGACTATGTTTCATGACTATTTGATTTAAAAGCACCAAAAAGTTAGTAAATATTTATAATGTAAATTTGTTCTTATACTTTCTTACAGTTCGGGATTCAAAAATCCTATCCATCTTATGAAATTTAATTTTTCTGCCAATTAATCTCCGTAACCGTAGAAGGAAAATACGCTTTCTTAACTCGTTGACTGTAGATCATATAAGAATATGTTAAGAAAAATGGTATGACACAAAAAAGTTTAATAACAGTTTATTCACTGCATTAATTTGATTATTAAGCAGAATAAAACATTTCTTCAAAGAATTGTTTAATTGCTTTAGAGGTAAGGTTACACATTTCCCAAATACCACATTGAGCTTCAAATGTGAAATTTTTATACACTGGTGAAAACAATTTCACTGAATAAATATGTTGTTTCTTTATTTGCAGTAAAAAAACTAACTCAGAAAAAAATAAAAACACAAACATGACCAACACTTCTTCGGATATACGATCAATGTATTGGCCAACAAAAGTGCGTGCTACCTGCACTCTAAACAAAAAGACTAATCACTTGCCCAAAAAAGCTGAAGACCCACACTCAGTCAATTAGAGAAAAACATGTCTATACTAGCTTGTATAATCTCCTCAAATAGTTACCCAACAATTGCATCAGTTTATGATACTGTTTATCAGGGTCCTTATCAACCCATGTAGCAACCAAATTCACTTTTGCAGAGAAGACCATCGATGATCATTAGAACTTATCTTTGAACTGCAATTGAGCGTCCAAGTATGTCCCATTCAGGTTCAACGGGATTAAGGTCAGGAAACATAGCAGACCTCTATAATTATTGAAAACCCTCTTACTGGAGGCATTCGTTCACCAACTCATCCCTGTTTAGGCGTGCTTTCTAATCCAAAAATAAGAAATTAGGTCCATATGTTCCGCGGAAAGGTCTGTCATAGGTTGCAAGTATCTCGTCCCTGTACCGCTATCCTGGAAGAGTAACTCTGTCGAAAACATGGTCAGTATGTCCGTCTGTCATTAATCCTACCCAGACCATCAGAACTATTCGACCGTAGTGGTCCTTTTTGACAATGCTAGAAGTATGATATCAACTCTTGGCTTCTCTCCAGATGAGGACACGTCTGGAGTCACTGCCTAAACTGAATGACATCCCATAATTGAAAAGATCAAGGGGATCTCTTCGATAACATGATCACAATGGCATGATCATAATCACAATGATGATCCAACAATCATCCTCTGATGAAGTCGTGTTCTCGACACCCCGCTGTATAATCCTTTTTTTTTTTGGTAAATAGTCAGAGGAATACCGACTAAATGAAATCTGGTACGGCATTCTGGGTGACTGTTGTCCGTAAAATGAATGTTCCTATTTCATTATACAGGTTGTGAAAATTTGTGTTGCTCTCTCTGACCTATCAATTCTGGCAATTTCAAAAATAACGGATTTGAGCCTGTGTTGTAGCCCTATTGACTCTTTATCCAGGTCAGCTGATAATTCTTCCTATCTTTTTGAACTGTTTCCGTAGAGTACACATTGCATTTCTCGAATCTTCCAGGTCTCTATTATAGGTATCCTATAATAGCCCGGCTTCGAGCCTTCCAAATATACGCCATCTTGTGGCATCGTCTGCACAATAACAGCTGGTCATATTGACAATGGGAAAACAAGGAAATCCAAGCAACAAGGGTATTGGACTAAGCTACAATGTTTAAAACTTCCTTAAGCTTCAATCTACTGCATTCAAGTGTGAGGTATCTCCACACAAACACAGTCGCAGCGCAACTATCCTATGAGTCACATACCGCTACGTATCAGAAGTGTTCCCTTGGAGATTGTGCTCTGATACTTTATTTTTGTATAGGTGTTAAATATATTCTCATACGAAATAACATTTTCTTACTTTAAATATTTTCACCAGTGTAAATGTGTACAAATGGATTTTCTTAAACCTGACATTATTCAAAGGCACCTGTAGCTCGATCTATCAATGTAAATAGCACTAATTTTGATATGGAATTCAATACTGAATTTAGAAGTAGGATTTTGTGAAAAAAAATTATTCCAAAAAACAACAAACCATGTATAAATGCCACTGAACAATACATACAGTTTTATAGATGAAAAATGCAAAAAGACAAAATGTTATCATGTAAAATGTTTTCATTTGTCTGGCCAGAAATCCCATCAAATTTAAGATGACCGACGTTTTCAAAGACCATTTCGTGAATACGTTCGCAGAAAAGTGTCTACATCCATAGCAATATGGGTGGCAAGGAATTATCTCTTATGTCATTTATGAGTACTAACAATAATTCCTTGTGTGACTCCGATGACTTATATAGTTGAAAAAACTTTTATCACATTTTTTAAACAAGTTTATGTCTTCTGCCTACGTGAGTTGACACTGACTCTTTTGCTTCAAACATCTCAATCAATCCATTCAATGCGCCAAGCAATAAGACTCCCTTACATAGTTTCTGAAAGGTTTGAAGCACACAAACAGAGTTGTGGATGATAATTAAGATAATCCAGAATTACATTTAATAGGTGTTCTGGTTTTGTGAGCTACACATTCACTTGAGCTGACACAGTCCTGCTGGAAGTTATCATTAGGGTTTGTTTTCTACTTATTTTTAAAGCTTAAATAATGGACGCGGTTGTTCTATATGAGTATTTTTTTTTCATAATCATGTTTTATGCTGATTCTCGATTTGGTAAGCTACAACAGCGCCCTAATTTCCCATATCTACGAGTTTTGATCCCTATTTTGATAGTGCCTTTTTTTCCAAGTCATTTTAAGCCTCAATACTATGTTTCACTCATTTGTGCTACTTATATCGAGTTTCATGGTTTTCAATAGTGTCTGTTTATAAAAACACCATGTACCGTTCTTGTTTCTTAAATTCTTAATAAACATGAATCGCACAATAATTATTATTAAGCACCTATCTTTTAAATATATAACACACATTTTGTGAAAATGGTTTGACTTCGATTTGAAAGAAAATTTATAATTTTTCCATGTTGGTATTCTCGTTAGATTTAAAATTTTTACTGTATAAAATGGCCAAAATTTTTAATGAGCACCACAAATTTTATAAACAATTACCACATATAATTAGTTTTATAGTATCGACACTATTCGTTTTCTTCTTGCGATTGTAAACTCTCGAAAGATTTAATCTGTTTTCAGGTTAAATTTCATACTTGAAGAAAAGAAACGCGTGATATGTTTAGTGCTGTTGTAGCTTTGTTAAGCGAGTTTTAGAAAATAAAATCGAGCGATGAAGTGTAAATAAGAATTGGTGTATTTTTGAACGTGTTAGTATGCTGTACAGCAGACACATTTGTGTGTTACGTCCTTTGGCAATCATTTTTTGGCTTAAAAATTTCAAAAAAAGAAGCACTATTTATTCCATATAACTAAGTATACTACTTAACAAAATACGAAAAGAGATTGATTTTATTTTAATTCTCCTTTCAAAGTTTTCACACTATTTTTTTTATTAATGTGAATTATATACTTCACCGCCTAATTGTTTTATTTTCATAAGTACACCCTGCAGGCTATGAGGAAGGTTTCATACATCTTTAACTAGTTTCTCTTACAGTTCTGAAAATTTTCACTTTCGTACCTCTTTTTCAAATATTTGAGGATTTTGCGTATGGACATGTATACACTGCTCGCCACACAAAATATAATATCAAGAAGAACCAGAGAGATCACAGCCATATTTGTTTTACATATAATATCTTGTACAAAGATCAAACGATTAAAATTACAAATGATTAAAATTTTCTTGTGACGTCAGAAGGATGAAAAAATCAGCAGTTACCGTAACCAACATTGTTGCCTACAACCGCTGCCACACGGCTCGGTAAAAAATGAAAGAGGCATTGTATGTACCATAGGAGTACAACAATCCATGCGACTTCCATATCATGACAAAGTTAATTTGGTGTAGCACAGTGCTTCTCAAACTTTCAATATTGGCGACCCAATTTTCAATCATAATTTTTATTGCACCACCCTTACAAAATACACTACTGGCAACGGTAAATGCAACATCCTGAAGGAAGCACGCAAATAACATTTAATTTACAACATGCACTAGTGGAGGTGAGATATGCAAATGATTAGAATTTCAGTGCAGACACACATCACGCACGCCTGTGGCGCCAACTCAAAGCGCTATTTAAGGCTTGGAGATTACGACTAGTTCAAGTTCGGCAATTGTGTTTTTCTTGTAGTTTTTTCAAAAAACGATCAGGTATGTCTCCCAGAAAACAGCGATCAGCTTTTGATCAAGTATCCGAGTTCGACAGTGAAAGGAAAGTGGCCTACCGAGATGGTGGATTATCTTTCAGAGAAATCGGTAATCGAGTTGCACGAAACCAAACAACTCTAATGAGGATATGTGACCATTGGAAGCAGAAGGGTACGATGGACCGACGTGGTCAATCGCATCCACCTCAGTGCAACACTTCACGTGAGGACAGGCAAATTGTGCGCATGACAGTGTCGGATCACTCAGTCACATGACGACCCACAGCACAACGCAATGAGTCTGTAACGCATCATTCAATGCCTCCGCGCACCATTCGACGTCGTTTACAGCAGAGTGGTCTGTGCAAAAGACGTACATTGCTTGTGCTACCCTTGAAGCAGAACCACAGACGTCTCCGCCATTAATAATGCGATGAAGGAAGGATTTGGGCGGCAGAATGGAATAAAGTTGTCTTTACTGACGAGTCACATAGCTATCTGCAACACCACGATGGTCGGATTCGAGTCAGTAGAAACCGTGGAGAGAGGATGCTGAACAGCTGCGTTATGCACCGATTCACTGGCCCTGCATCTGGTATTATGGTATGGGGTGGTATTGGATATCACTCCCGCACTCCTCTAGTACGCATTGTCGGTACTTTAAACATCCAACGCTACATCTCTGAGGTGTTGGGGCCAGTTGTCCTTCATTACCTTCATTGCTTGGCCACAGCCATATTTCAACAGGATAATGCGCGTCCACATGTGGCACGCATTGTCCAAAGGTCTTCGGCAATCACCAGATTGAATTGCTTCCCTGGCTGGCTAGCTCTCCGGATCTTTCGCTGACAGAAAACATGTGGTCCACGGTTGCACAAAGATTGACCCATATTACACCCCCAAACTTTGACAACGTGTGGAAGCTGTTTGGTTTGCTGTACCCCAAGAACACATCTATAGTCTTTGAATCAATGCCGAGGCGTGTAGCAGCGGTGATCTCCAACAATGGTGGCTAGTCTGGCTACTGACTCTAGCAGGAACCACACTTCACAGAAGTCTATAAATCTAATCATTTGATACTTGGTCACCATGATATATACAAATAAATTTTGTCATGCTATCTCTTGTCTTTCTTGGTGTTAAATTTACGGTGGCCAGCAGTGTAATAATGTATTGAATGCAATAATAATGAACTTGGCGCTAAGGCTATGATACGAACTTAATTATAATCCGCAGAAATTAACAAGATAAGAATAAAATTTTGTATGTGTTTCTTCTAAATAATAAACATTTTAAGCAAATTACTTTTAAGTAATAAGATACTTATGCTATTTTTTTTTTTTTACTTTCTCATAATTTCTATATTGGAGCAGATTACAAAATGATGTTTGCTTAAAGATATATTTCCTCCATCACTCATTTCTAAAAGTAGAAATGTCATTAGAAAAATAATCTGTAATCTATGTTACTCTCTATCATATCCATCACATCTAGAACATCTGCGTGAGTCTAGGCAACTTATAGGACGTCTGCGCAAAACATGTAAAAATGCAGTACTTCGTAGAATTCTAAATAGTCTTGGTCGAGTCGATACTTCTATAGCTACGGAATATATCTAGAATGTACATTTTATTATTTTCACTTCAGTTGTAATTCACGGTAATAAGTATTTAAGGCATTAGATTAACAAAAACATGGTAAATTTTTAAGTCGTAAGCAAACATTCGACGATAATAAAGCATCAACAAATGCACAGACGAGCAAAGTTCTGAAAATTAAATCAAGTAAGTATTCTCAAGTTATTTAAATTTTTGATTTACTCCTATTAAAGTGAAGTGAGAAGAAAAGCCATTGTGTGTGTTATTTGTTCAAAAATATATTGGTAGCAGATAGTATGAAACCTAATAAACTTAAAAGACCTTTGAAAACGCTTCATTTTTGTGGTAGTTAAGTTCCAGGTGGTTCTGAATATTGTCTGTTTGTAGAACCGCCATGTACTGTTATTGTTTCTTAAACATTTAATAAACATGGATCGCACAATAGTTATTAATAATCATCTATCTTTTAAATATATAGCACACATTGCGAAAGAAATTTCACTTTGATTTGAAAATAAAATTAAAAAATTTTAATTTACATGTTGGTATTCTCGTTTGAAATAAAATTTGACTGTATAAAATGGTTATAATTTTTAATGAGCACCACCAATTTTGTAAACATTTTTCACATATAATTATTTTTGTTGAATTTACAACGGGTTGTGAATTTTATATAGGTTCTCTCTAAAGGTTAAATCTGTTTACAGATTAAATTTCATACTTGAAGTTAAGAAGTGCAATATATTAACCTCTGTCGTTGAAGCTTTGTTAAGCGTTGTATCAAAAAAAAATCGCACGTTGAGGAGAAAAAGCAGTGCGTGCCTTTTTAATCATGAAAATATGTTGGAAAACAGGCACACATTCGTGTATTTAAGTCGCTGGGTGGTCATTTTTTTTTTGGCTTAAAATTTTAAAAGAAGGCACTATTTATTGCATATAACTAAGGATACTACTTAACAAAAGACGAAAAATGATGAACTTTATTTTATTTTAACGATTTAAAAGTTTCACACTACTTTTAATTTTATAAATGTAAATTACAAAGCCCCCCTCATAGTTTTCTTTTTAAAACTGCACTCTGCAGGCTGTGAAGAAAGTTTCATAAATCTTAGGCGAGTTTCTCTCATTTCACTTTCGCACCTCTTTTTCAAATGTTCGAGGATTTTGTGTGTGGACATATATACACTGCTGGCCACACAAAATGCAACATCAAAAAAGACCAGAGAGATCACAGCTATTTTTATTTTATAGATAATATTTTGTACAAAGTTCCAATGATTAAGACTACAAATGATTAATGTTATCTTGTGACGTCAGAATGGTGCAACATTGTTTGTTGCAATTTCTGCTTCACGCCTCGCCAAAGAATCAAAGATGCTTTGTATGTACAATGGCGGCACTGCAGTCCATGCAATTTCCCTAATTTACCAAAGCTAATATGGTATAGCAGCTAGTGGTATATCCCTGGTCAATCGTTGTGCTTTCATGAATCACACTTTAGCAATTGTCAAAAGATCTGGAGAACAAGCAGGCCAAGGAAGCAATTCAATCCCAGTGGTGGAGTAAAACTCTTGAATATTAGGCTACATTTGTGGTTGCGCATTAATCTGTTGGAATATGGCTGACGGCAAGCGCGCTGAATGCATAGTAAAACCATGGGCTCCATTATCTCAGAGATGTAGTGCCGACTCTTCAGTGTACTGGCAATACCTACTAAAACGCTGCGGCAGTGACATGGAATGCCATGGCCAAACGATGCATAACGCAACCGTTCTGCAGCCTCTCAAAACGATGTCTCCACACTTGAATTCGACCATCGAGAAGTTGCAGGCAGAAGTGGGATTCATCAGGAAACACAATATCATTTTCCATTCCATTGTCTATGTCCGCCGTTCTTCGCACCATTAGCGGCGCTAAAGCATGTGGTTTCCATTCAAGGGTAAATGAAGCAATGGATGCCTTGTGGACGTTCAATTCTGCTGAAAAAAGCGTCAAATGGTTCGAGCCAACATGTTGACCGATTTCTCTGAAAAATAATTTGTAATCTCCACAGTCTACTATTCTTTCTCGGTCGAATTGAGAAACTTAGTAAAATGACATGAGGCATAGGTAAACTGCATTAACAAAAAAACAAAAAAAAACACGAAAAAACAATTGCTATACCTTTAATCCTCAATCTATACTACTCTCCTATAACACTTAAGGGTGCCGCTATGGGCATCGGTTATGTGCGTCGGCGCTATATTGTTAAGGCGACTCAATACGATTCAATTGACAAAAATCAGTCAAAAAACCAATATAAGTTTTTTCACAAATTTGAAGTTTTTTCTTAAAAAATTAAATGCATAGCTTTTTATGAAATTTTGAGCACAAAATCTGTTGTACATAGTATACACACATAGAAGGGAACCAAAAAAATTTTGAAAATCCTTTAATAAAAATTTTTGCCGAAATCGTACCATGTCTCCTTAATGATTTACATATTCCATTACCACGTCTTCAAAAAAGAAGATTTGAATATCGCAACTGTCTCAGCAACGTTAGCGGTTGAATTTTTCCCTATTTAAGGTACCTCCCTACCTTCTGAGACACGTTTTCTAAAATGACAAGCGTTTACTAATTTTACTGAAAAGAGATATTATATAGGTAAAATTTGATGAAAATTATAACGAAATTTAAAACACACTACAAAAAACTTAACATCATGCATTTAAATTATTCTCTTAAAAAACATTTTTAGAACAGTTATAAAGGTAATGAAGTAAAATCTAAAATATATTGAAAATTACTACAAAATTATGGTTCAAGAATTTTTTTTACGGTAAGTTGTATAAAAAGCATGGTATTCGAAACTATAAACTATTCTAAACAAAACCAACTGTTGAGATTAGAGATAAGTCCTTATTAAATTATCTTTACCATACATTAAATAGCTTGTACACCAAAAATGAAACAATTACAGTCATTATATTTCGATATAAGTAATCAATAACAATACTTTGACAAAGAAATAGCCATTTTTTTTAAGAAAACCCTAGAACGTCCAACGTTGTAGATTGCTCATCAGAGCTCGACGAGTTTTACTCTTTTCCGCCTTTTTTTAGAGAAGCTGAAAATTCTTCATAAGTTTTTTTCATTTTCCATGGTGATTACACGAAACATTTTTGTGGTTCTAAGTTAATTAGGAGAGATTTAAAACTCCTAAAACGTCCTCCGGTGTCCTTTCGAAAACAGGGCATACTATCATTATAAGTAATTTCGTTCAGCAACAAATAGTTCACTGACTATTAATAAAACAAATTTCCAAAAATATTATTGCACATTCTATTTGCCCTTGAATGCAGTGTTATTACCTTCCCTGTGGAAATCAGTCAGTTGTACTAAAATCATTGTGTCTAAGAGTTTCGTTACGTAGAATTTGTTTAACCTGCTCATAAAATTTCCTTTTATTTTCGAACCTTGTACAGAGCTGACGCCCTGAAACGATGACCCGATGAAAAGGTCTAAGCACTGAGGAAATTGCTAATTTAATTGTGACTGCTTTCAAAGTATGAATCCGATGGTGGTCACAGCTATGTTGCTCTAATTTAGATTCCGATGAAGCATAAGATTGAGAGAAAATAACTGTGAAAAATCTGAAGAAAGTGTATATGATATCGATAATATTACAGTAAGTCCTGATATATATGTCGCTTGGATTGACACAAAGTGGATGTCTCGTAATAGTAATGATTCTTGCAAATTTGTAAACCGAAATATTTAGCGCCAAATATGTGAGGTCCAACAAGCTTCGCAAAACATGTAAATGTAATTTTTTTACGATAAAAAGGGTCATAATACATTATAATTACATAAATTAATATTAAAAAAATTAAAAAACTAACACATTTATATTAAAATTATTTTATTTATTTTATATTTAAAATTTGACTGTAGTACATTTTTATTTGATTTAAAAGCACCCCAAAATTCGTAGATATTTATAATATAAATTTGTTCTTATCCATTCGTGCAGTTTTGATTTCAAAATTCCTATGTCTCTTATAAAATTTAATTTGTTTCCCAATTATTCCCGTAATCGAGAAAGGAAAATACGCTTTCATGCACGTTGACTGTAGACCATATACGAGTATGTTAACAAATATTGGTATGATACAAAATGGTTCATAACAGTTTATTCACTGCATTAATTTGATTATTAAGGAGAATAAAAACATTTTTTCACAGAATTCTTTGATCGCTCTAGAGCTAAGTTTATACATTTCCAAAATACCACATTGAGCTTCAAGCGTAAAATTTATATACACTAGAGAAAAGAATTCAAGGGAATAAATGTTTTTTTTTCTTTATTTGCATTAAAAAAAACTATCTGAGAAAAACAAAATTAAACCAAACCCGACCAAAATATCTTTCTATATACGATCAATGTATTGGGGAACAAAAGTGGGTGCAACCTGTACTCTAAATAAGGAAACTGATTACTTGTCCAGAAAAGCAGTAGACCGACACTCTGTCAATTAGAGAAGAACATGTCTAATAGCGTGTATGATCTCCTCAAACAGTTTCCGCACTCTTGCATCGGTATATCATTCTGTTTACCAGTGTCTTTATCAACCCTTGCAGCAAACAAATTCACTCTTGCAGAAAAGAACACTGGAGATCATCGATAGTCATTAGAACTTACCTTCGAAATGCAATTGAGCGTCCTAGTATGTCCCATACGGGTTGACGGGATTAAGGTCAAGAAACATAGCAGGTCACTCTAATTATTGAATATCCTCTTACTGGAGGCATTCGTTCACCAACTAATCCCAGTGTGGGAGTAATTTCTAGAGCAAAGATATGAAATTTGGTCCATATGTTCGACGGAAAAGTTCAATATAGGATGCAAGTATTTCGTCCCTGTATCCCTAACCTGTCTGAGTACCTATAACGAAAACCTGGTAAGTATGTCCATCTGTCATGAAACCTACCCAAACCATCAGACCAATTTGACCATAGTGGTCCTTTTCGGCATTGTTAGAGGTATGATATCAACAGCTGGCGTCACTCCAGATGAGGATATGGCTTGAGACTCTGCTTAAACTGAATGACGACCCATCATTGAAGTGATCAATGGTGATCTCTTTAATAACATGATCAAAATTTCATTATCATGGTCACAATGATGCTCCAACAGTCATCCCCTGCTCAAGATATGTTCTCGGCACCATGCTGTATGATCGTTTTTATGGTAAGCAATCAAAGGGATACACACTATAGGCCATCAGCATTAAGTTTCTGGGTGAATGTTATCCGTGAAATAGATGTTCCTATTGCAATATACAGGTTGCGAAAATTTGTGTACTTCCAGCAGACCTATCCCTATTACCAAGTTCAGACACAACGGTGTTGAGCCGGTGCTGTTGCCCTTTTGAAGCTTTGGCCAGGTGGGCGGATGATTGTTCCTGTCTTTATTAACTGTTTTCATAGAGTGGACACCACATTTCTTGAAACCCCTAGGTCTCTACTGTAGGTATCTTATAATTGCCCAACGTTGAGTCTTCCAATTATACGCGATCTTGTGGCATCGTCTGAACGATGACGGTTGGCTGTATTAACAAAGGGTGAACAAGAAAATTCAAGAAACAAGGGGATTGGACAAAGCTGCAATGTTTCAAACTCCCTTACGCTGCAAACTACTGCTTCCAGTTAGGTACCTCCACACAAACACAGTCGCAGTGCCACTACCCTCTGAATCACATACCGCTATGTATTAGAAGTGTTCGCTTAGAGATTGTCCTCTAATTCATTATTTGTGTATAGTTGTTATATATTTTCTTCTTTTAAAAAAAACTAACCTTTCCTTACTTTAAAAGTTTTCACCAGTGTAAATTTTACAAAGTGATTTTCTTAAAGCTGACTATATTCAGAGGCACATATAGATTGATCTGTCGGCGTAAATTGCATTAATTTTAATATGGAGTTCAATAATGAATTTGGAAGTAGGATTTTGTGAAAAAAATTTGTTCCGGAAAACGACAAACGATGTATAAATGGCACTGTACAATATATACAGTTTTATAGATAAGAAACGCAAAAGGTTAATAAAATGTTCATTATAAAAAATGTTTCATTTGTTTGTTCAGAAATTCCATCAAATTAAATATGACTGACGTTGTCAAATACTATTTCGTGCATTCATCTCAGAAAAGTTTCTGCACCCGCCGCAATATGTGTGGCAAGGAATTATATCTAGTGTCATTTATGAGTAGTAACAATGATTCCTTGTGACTCAACTGACTCTTATATTTGAAAAAACATTTATCACATTTTTTTAAACAAGTGTACGTCTTCTGCCTCCGCGAGTTGAAGATGAGTCGGTTGCTTTGAACTTCTTAATCAATCCATTCAAAGCGCCAAGCGAGAAACCTCCCTTACATAGTTTCTGAAATGTTTGAAGAGATAGAGTTTTGCATGATGATTAAGATAATCCAGAATTACATTTAATGCGTGTTCTGGTTTTGTGAGCAACACATTCACTTGAGCTGACCCAATTCTGCTAAAAGTATTCATTTTAGTTTGTGTTCTACTTATTTTTAGAGCCTAAATAACGAACGCGTTGTTCTATATGAATTTTTCTTTCTTCTCGATTTGGTATGCTACAACAGTGACCTAATTTCAAATATCTGCGATTTTTAAAACTTTTTTGGTAGTGTCTTATTTTCCTAGTCATTGCAAGTTTAAATACCATTTTTCATTTATTTGTGGAACTTAAGTTCCAGGTGGTTATGAATATCGTCTGTTTATAGAACCGCCTTGTACAGTTATTGTTTCTTAAACTCTTAAAAAACATGGATCGCAAAATAATTTTTAATAAGCATCTATCTTTCAAATATATAGCACACATTGCGAAAGAAATTTATCTTTGATTTGAAAATAAACTTTAAAAAATTTAATTTACATGTTGGTATTCTCATTTGAAATAAATTTTGACTGTATAAAATGGTTATAATTTTTAATGAGCACCACAAATTTTTTTAACATTTATCACATATAATTCTTTTTGTTGTATTTACAGTAGACTAATTGATCATAAGACATGATATCTCAAAAGGTTTAATCTGTTTATGGATTAGATTTCATACTTGAAGAAAAGAAGCGCAATATGTGTTAACCTGTACCGTTGAAGCTTTGTTAAACCTGGTATCGAAAACAAATCGCGCGTTGAGGGGAAAAAACAGTGTGTGACTGAAAAACATGAAAATAAGTTTTAAAACAGACACACATTAGCGTATTTAATTCATTGGGTGCTCATTTTTTTTGGCTTAAATTTTTACAAGAAGGCACTATTTATTGCATATAACTAAGGATACTACTTAAAGACGACAAATGATGAACTTTAATTTATTTTCTGGATTTAAAAGTTTCACACTACTTTTAATTTTATAAATGTAAATTTCAAAGCCCCCTCATAGTTTTATTTTTTAAACTACACTCTGCAGGCTGTGAAGAAGGTTTCATAAACCTTAGGCGAATTTCTCTCATTTATTTTTCGCACCTCTTTTTCAAATGTTTGAGGATTTTTTGTGTGGGCATATATACACTGCTGGCCACACAAAATGCAACATCAAAAAAGACCAGAGAGATCACAGCAATATTTATCTTATAGATAATAGTTTGTACAAAGATCAAACGAATAAAAATACAAATGATTAAAATTATCTTGTGACGTTAGAATGGTGCAACATTGTTTGCTGCAATTGCTGCTACACGCCTCGCCGAAGAATCAAAGATGCCTTGTATGTACAATTGCGGCCCTGCGGTCAATGCGACTTCCCTAAATTACCAAAGTTAATTTAGTGTAGCAGCTAGTGGTATATCCTTGATCAATCGTTGTGCTTGCATGAACCGCACGTTAGCAATTGTCGAAAGATCTGGAGAAGAAGCAGGCCAAGGAAGCAATTCAATCCCATTGGTGGAGTAGAACTCTTGGATATTGGGGGATATGTGTGGTTAGGCATTAATCTGTTGGAATATGGCTGGCGACAAGAGCTTAATGCATAAAAAAACCATGGGCTTTATTACTATAGAGATGTAGTGCTGACTCTTAAGTGTACCGGCAATGCCTACTAAAAAGCTGCGGCAGGATCACGGATAGCCATGGAAAAACCAGTGTGGCGAGGCATAACGCAACCGTTCTCCACCCTCTCAAAACCATGTCTCCACACTTGAATTCGACCATCGAGATGTTGCAGGCAGAAGTGCGATTCATCAGTAATCACAATGTCGTTTTTCATTACATTGTCTCTGACCGCCGTTTATCGCACCAGTAGTGGCGCAAACGCCTGTGGTATCCATTCAAGGGTAAATGAAGCAATGGATGCCTTGTAGACGTTCAACTCTGTTGAAAAAGTCGTCAAATGGTTCGAGCCAACATGTTGACCGAATTCTCAGAAGGATAATTTGTAATCTCCATAGTCTACTGTTCTTCCTCGGTTGAATTCAGAAACTTAGTAAAATGACATGAGGCATAGGTAAACAGCATACGCAAAAAAAAAATCTACGAAAAAACAATTGCCATATTTTTAATAGTCAATCTATACTTCCCTTATGTAAAGCTTTAGGGCGCCGCTATGGCCATCCGTTATTGCGCCTGCGCTATAATATTAAGGGGACACAGTACGATTCAATTGACAAAAATCAGTCAAAAAATCAAATTAAATTTTTTTTTTTTTAGCTTTAATTATTCTTTATATACTTTTCTATAACTTGACAAATTTTGAAAACTCTAAACGTAAAAAACACAGAACTATGATAGGTTTTGCGTTCGTTTTAATTCACATCCCTATAGCAAATCTAAATTTTAAACTTATTATCCGAGAAGATAAAATATTTAGTTTGACTTCATTTAAAATGCTAAGACTTTTTTTCTGTTGAGCCTTATGCTTTGAATTTTTTTTACCTATTGCTAATAGTACATGTTACAAACGTTGGTATGCATTTTTGAATCAAAGCAATACTTATTTTTTTAAAAATAATTGAACTCAGAAATTGTACATTATTAAGAAATTTTCAATACGAATTCATAAAATGATCTCTTGTACGAATACCAAACATGTTATCACAAAACCCATTCCAACTTTTGTTTTGCATTCTTTAAAGTACTTGTAAATCAAATTTCATGCGTGTACGCAAATGTATGTAGGAGAAGTAGTACTTTAAAATCACTTTACAAATTTCAAGTTTTACCTTAAAAAATTAAATTCCTAGCTTTTTGTGAAATTTTGTGAGCACAAAATCTGTTTTTATAGTATACACACATAGGAGGCAACCAAAAAAATTTTGAAAATCCTTTAATTAAAACTTTTTTCCGAAATCGTACCATGTCCTCTTAATGATTTACATATTCCATTGCCACTTCTTCAAAGAAAATTTGAATATCGCAACTGTCTCAGCAACGTTATCGATTGAATTTTTCCTTATTTAAGGAAGCGTTCTGAGCCTACGTTCAGAGACACGTTTTCTAAAATGACAAGCGTTTAGTAATTTTACTAAAAAGAGATATTTTTGTTAAAATTTGATGAAAATTTGATGAAATTATAACGAAATTTAAAACACGCTACAAAAAACTTAACATCATGCATTTAAATTATTCTCTTAAAAAAACATTTTTAAAACAGTTATAAAGGTAATGAATTAAAAACTAAAATATATTAGAAAATTTGAAAATTCTTCATAACTTTTAATCATTTGCCATGGTGATTACACCAAAAGGTTTTATAGTTCTAAGTTAATTAGGAGCAATTTAAAACTCCTAAAACGTTCTCCGGTGTCCTTTCGAAACCAGGGCATATTATCATAATAAGTAATTTCGTTCAGCAACAGATAGCTCACTGACTAGATGTTATTAGTAAAACCAATTTCCAGAAATAATGTTGCACGTTCTACTTGACCTTGAATTCAGCTTTATGAACTTCCCTGTGGAAATGAGTCATTTATACTAAAAGCATTGTGTCTAAGAATTTCGTTACGTAGAGTTAGCTTCACTGCTCATAAAAAAAATTCCTTCGATTTTCGAACCTTGTACAGAGCTGACACCCTGAAACGATGACCCGATGAAAAGGTCTAAGCCCTGAGGAAATTTCTAATTTGTGGTGAGTGATATTTCAAAGAAGGAATATGAGGGTGGTGTACTATCTTACTCTAATTTTGATTTTAATGAAATCATAAGATTGAGAGAAAATAACTGTGAAAAATCTGAAGAAAGTGTATATGATATCGATAATATTACAGTAAGAGTCCTAAAATATATGTCACTTGGATTGACACACAGTACATGGATCATAATAGCAATTTTTCTTGCAAATTTGTAAACCGAAATATTTTGCCCCAAATATGTGTGGTCCAACAAAGCTTCGCAAAACATATCAATGTAAATTGTTTACGATATAAAGGTTCATAATACATAATAATTACATGAATTAATATTAAAAAATTAAACATATTTATTTAGTATTATAATAATTTTATATATTTTATATTTAAAATTTGACTATGTTACATTATTATTTAATTTAAAAGCACCACAAAATTCGTAAATATTTATAATATAAATTTGTTTTTATCCAATGGTGCAGTTTTGATTTTAAAAATCAATAAACTAAACACTCAAAATGCTACCTTCAATTAACATTTTCTTTTCACATCCATTTCTTTTCAACATCCATTTACCAATTCTAACTAACTAATCAAAAAAAAAAATTCCTCACGATATTATTCTGCAGTACTGGGCAAAGGTAAAGCCAACTAAAGCTACACCCAATCTTCACGATAGGAGGTTAAGTTTCCACAAGGAAACAGGAACTCCGTTAACCACTCTACATATATTTCAAAAATCCTATGTGTCTTTTAAAATTTAATTTTTTTCCCAATTATTTTCCGTCATCGAGAAAGCAAAATATGCTTTCATAACAGGTTGAGTGTAGACCATATAAGAATATGTTAATAAATAATGGTATGATACAAATAGGTTTATAAAAGGTTATTCACCACATTACTTTAATTATTAAGCAGAATGAAAACATTTTTTCACAGAATTGTTTAATCGCTTTAGAGGTAAGTTTATACATTTCCCAAATACCACATTGAGCTTCAAGCGTGAACTTCACACTCATGTCCATAAATTAAGGATAATTCAGAATCACACAGAAATTGAACTCTAAAATAAAATTTTCACCTCTGTAGAATTATCACACACATCTTGAAGAAGAATATGCAAAGTACAGGAAACCACCAGATGGCGCGGATAGTACGTCACAATAACGAGAATGTAAGAGAGGGGGTATATAAGGAATGGTGGCAAAGAAGTAAAATTGTTCACAAGCGCATTAAAAGACTTTCAGCGCAATAACTGCATATTTATGGCACAAAGGAAGCATTTGGATGATTTTTTACGTGGTAGAATTATCGGACGACTGGAATGTGGACGTACACAGCTGAAAGTATCCGACGAACTTGGAATGACCCATAGTGTCTTCTCCAGGCTTTGACAACGATTGCAAGATGATGGTAATGTGAGTAGATGTACAGCACAGGTCGCCCCCAAGTTACAACGCCGAATGAGGACCGGTATTTGGCAGTTATTGCTAAAAGAAACAGACGGAGCACAGCGTCAGACCTGTCTCGTCAGCTCTCTTCAGCTACATGTACGACAGTTTCATGACAGAATGTGTACAGATGCTTAGGGCACATTGGTCTATATGCTCGTAGGCCTGTCAGATGTGTTTCCCTTACCGCAACTCACTGTCAACTGCGATTAACCTGGAGTAGAGAGCATGCATTGTGGACACCGCAACAGTGGTCTTCTGTGATGTTTTCCGACGAGTCCAGGTTTAGTTTACAGTCCGATTCTAGCCGGACTTTCATATGGAGTGTGACAGGTACCCGTTACCACCAAGAGAACTCCATTGAACGACACCGTTACGGTGGTGCAGGATGGCTCGTTTGGGGAGGAATTATTCTTGGTTCTAGAACTGATCTGCATGTTCAGAGTGTAACGATGACAGACCACATCTATCGGGATGTCATTCTGGAACAACATGTACGTTTGCTTCGGGGCGCCTTAGGTGCTGAATTTCTGTATATGGATGACAACGCCCGTCCTCACCGTGCAAACATTGTAGACGAATGCCTTCAATCGGAGGATATCACTCGTATGGATTGGCCAGCATACTCACCGGACTTGAATCCAATAGAGCATGTGTGGGATATGCTTGGCCGACGAATTGTAGCCCGTCAACCCCCTCCCACCTGTCTACCGGAACTTCGGAGGGCATTGCTTGATGAGTCATGTAATATTCCCCAAGATCAAATTGATAATTTGATACTCAGCATACGTAGGCGTTGTACGGCCTGTATTGCATCGTCCTGGAGACATACTCCGTATTAACCATCATACTAACCATGTTATACTGTTTTTTGTAAATAGATTCTTTTTTGAAATTTGCTCCAGGAAGTAAAAATCGCAATTTTTATTAATTATATCAAACATATAGCATCTTTTTTGCTCTTTACCTTTTGTTTAATAAATAGACTTTACAAATAAGTCAAATTTGTTTTGCTTCTGTCTCTTTCTTTGCCTGAACTTTATTGACCTTAATTTATGGACATGAGTGTATATACACTGGTGAAAAGAATGGAAGGGAATAAATGTTTTGTTTCCGTATTTGCATTAAAAAAAATTTTTGAAAAAAGAACACCTTATCAAAATATCTTTCTATATACGATCAATATATGGGCCAACAAAGGTGGGTGCAACCTGTACTTTAAATATGGAATCTGATCACTTGTCCAGAAAAGCAGTCGACCGACGCTCTGTAAATTAGAGAAAATCATGTCTAATAGCGCGCGCGTGTATGATCTCCTCAAACAGTTATCCAACTCTTGCGTCGGTATATCATTCTGTTTACCAGTGTCTTTATCAACCCTTGCAGCAACCAAATTCACTCTTGCAGAAAAGAACATCGATGATCATTAGAACTTATCTTCGAACTGGAATTGAGCGTCCCAGTATGTCCCATACGGGTTCAAAGGGATTAATGTCAGGGAACATAGCAGGCCTCTATAATTATTGAATATCTTCTTAATGGAGGAATTCATTCACCAACTGATCTCTGCGTGGGCGTGCGTTCTAGTCCAGAAACATGAAATTTGGTCCATATGGTCCTCGGAAGAGCCTGATATAGGGTGCAAGTATTTCGACCCTGTACCGCTATCCTGTAAGTACCTCTATCGAAAACTTGACAGTAGGTATGTCTGCCATGAATCCTAGCACGACCATCAGACCAATTTGACGATAGTGGTCCATTTCAATAATATTAGATGTATGATATCAACTGCTGGTGTCTCTCCAGATGAGGGCATGTCTCGAGTCGATGCCTAAACTGAATGACGACCCATCATTGAAAAGATCTAGGGGATCTCTTCAATAACATGATCAAAATGTCATGTTCATGGTTACAATGATAATCCAACAATCATCCTCTGCCGAAGACATGTTCTCGATACCATCCTGTATGATCCTCTTTGTGGTAAACAGAGGAATACAAACTAAATGGCAATCTGGGTGGTTGTTATCCGTGAAATGGATGTTCCTATTGCATTATAAACTTGAGAAAGTTTGTGTCCCTCCCGTAGACCTATCCCTTTTGGCAAGTTCAGACACTACGGTTTTGAGCCGGTGTTGTTGCTTTTTGGACGCTTTGTCCAGGTCGGCGGATGTTTGTTACTGTCTTTATGAACTGTTTCCTTAGAGTGGACACCATATTTCTCGAAACCTCCAGATCTCTACTATAGTTATCCTATCATAGCCCACCGTCGAGTCTTCCAAATATACGCCATTTTGTGGCATCGTCTGCACAATAACAGCTGGTCATATTGACAATGGGAAAAAAAGGAAATCCAAGCAACAAGGGTATTGGACTAAGCTACAATATTTAAAACTTCGTTCAGCTGCGAACTACTCCATGCAAGTGAGGTATCCCCACACAAACACAGTCTTAGTGCCACTACCCTGTGATTCACATACCGCTACGTATCAGAAGTGTCCCCGTAGAGATTGTCATCTGATACTTTATTTACGTATAGGTGTTAAATATTTTCTTCTTTTCTTTTTTTTAAAAGTAATCTTTGCTTACTTTAACTTATTTAACACTTTCATCAGTGTAAATGTGCAAAAATTGATTTTCTTAAAAAAAAGCAGACATTATTCAAACACACCTGTAGCCAGTGGAGTAACGTACACCCACGCAACCCCCGCACTGCGGAAGGGGCCAAGGCTTCTAGGGGTCCCAAAGCCTGGCTGACACCATTAACGTAGGTTTTCTCAAAATTCGCTTTACATTTTAAAAAATTGAATTTTTGAAGTGATTTTCCAATTTGCTATGTAACGTCATTCATAATCAAAACTTAAAACGCTCATTAGTTATCTTTAATTCTACAGCTAAATCAAAAAACATTTTTTTTATTTGCTGTAATCCCGGTAATGAGAGATACTTTTCTTTAGAGGGTTTTCTTTTTAAACCTAGATTACTATAACAAGTAAAACAAATGTTAGATAGAGCATTGGATAAAATGCTAGGGAGATATAAAAATTCCTCACTACTAAAACAGTATACATTACATTAGCTGCACGCAGAAGGGGGAAAAAAGATATAATTTATTTTTTAAGAAGCAGCAGCGTAAATTACTGGCGTTCTTGTGTTCAATTTCATTTAGTGAAGTCGTAAATAACGTACATCTGTTATGCTTTTTTCAAGTAAAATAGCATTACGATACTTGGAAAAGCATAGAGAGGATTTTAAATGCTTATTTGATGATAGATTCATGAGTATTCAATCAAATGAAGCATAATGAGAAGAAAGCATAATGGAATGTATCAGTTTTTTATTTCTTTTTTCATGAGATCATTTTTGCTTCATACAAAGAACTCTGCTTATTAAAAGTTGCAGTATTTACACTAGAATGTAATCGAACTTTAGGTGAAGCTTATCCCGGGATTCAGAAATGAAAAATGAGGTAAGTGATAGCTTTTTTCTTTCATAAGAATTTTAAATTGAAAATTATTTTGCAGTGTTCGTGTCTTTCTTAGTGTTCGTTTTTTGAATTACCGGTCATCTATCGTTTGATTTCCCGTTTGATAAATATTAAATACTCTCTAATGTTATACATTATTGCTTTACAACTACTCAGGCTCCAGAGTTGATTTTGTATTCAGTTATAGTTTAATATTAAATATTTTTACGTAGTGTATAAGGTACATTATGTGTATGGTTTGCAGTCCTTTTGTATATACATTATATACTTGCCAGAAAGAATGTTTATGGTAGAGATGAGAGAGATAAGCCCTGAAGAATCACTAGATTTGATAATTCAATGCCAGAAAGCAACTTCAGGAGGTTCAAACTCGGAGTTAACACCAGCTATAAATAGATCATTATCGTTTTAAATAATTTTGTAGTTACTACTAAAACAATAAACGCAGACTTTTCTGACTGATTTTGTGGCATCCGATATAGCAAACCTTACCATTTCAGCTTAGAAAACCGGTTTTCTTTTGTTGTTTCCTCTGAAATGAACTAAATAAAATATAATTTTAAAAATTCGGTTTTAATTTTTCTTTATGCGTTGTTTATGTAAGCAGTAGTAGATGAACTGAACACTTTTTCTAACGATATATTGTGTGTGTGTGTGGGCATGTATAAGATCCGAGCTTGGGGCCAAGACCTGACCTCGCATGGGGCTATTATTTTCAAAACGCCACTGCCTGTAGCTGTATCTATCAGCCTAAATTTCACTAATTTTGATATGGAGTTTAATAATGGAATTCGAAGTAGGATTTTGTGAAAAAGCGTTTTCCAGAAAATAACGAACCGGCTATAAATGGAACAGTACAATACATGCAGTTTTATAAATAAGAAACAACACAAAAAGACAAATTTCCTTCATGAAAAATGTTGTCATTTACCACGCAAGAAATTCTTTTAAATTCCGCATGACCGACCTTCTCAAAGACTATTTCGTGCATTCATTGCACAAAAGTTTCTACAGCCACACGCAGTATGTGGCAAGTACGGATTGCAATCTCAGACCAAAAGTTCAATACCGGTATTGGTATTCGTTAGAACTTAATACCAGGATACCGGTTTTAATATCGGTATTAGAAATTTTAGAAAAAGAAAGAAAACTCAGGTGTTTTTTTTATTTTTAGTTTTAATAGCGAGTTTTATGAGAGAGGTTAAATATCACAAGAAAAAATTTTTATTTATAAATTATATAAAGGATTATAAATTATATAATTTTACTTAGAAATTATAAATTATATTCAGGATTATAAATTATATAAAGGATTACAAATTATATAAAGGATCAAAAATAAACAATTAAAGGAACATCTTTTTTATTTAAATCACAAAAAGTATAAATATTACTATTCAGTCTGTGGTACTATTACAAATTATTGACACGTTCTCAATGCTTTAAAAGTTAAAGGTTTGAAATGCGTTCGTGATAAACATATTGCATCATTTGTACTGTCATTAAGCCTGGAACATAATTTTGCGCAAAAATTACCAGCTATCAAAAATGCTCTTTCGGCTTCTACGCTAGTTGATGGTACTGTTAGCAATGCGCGATATACTTTTTCCAAGTATTTACCTCTAAATCCCTCATCTTCCAATAAATCGATTTCTCACCAGATGATTTTGGATATAGCTGATTTCTGTACCGTATTTTGTTTGTTGTAATGTGTTTTTAGCTATCGCTAATAAGAAGTTTTGTTCAAAAGACGGTTTCTTTTTACTATTGACATTAGTATTATCATCTTCGATTATTGTACGAAATACTTCTAAATGTGGATTGGTTTCTGGGTAAAAAATTTTAAGAAAATTTACAATAAGCTTGATCAAATTTGATTTGGTTAGTCTCTTTTCTTCTTAACTCTAGAACATTTCTTACATTGTACACACATTGAACATTTCTTACATCATATTCTTTTCATCATATAAATAATGAAACCAAAGTATCATCAGCTGATTTTTTTATGTTCTTTAAAGCTATTCTTATTGATTATAACGGGTTAACATTTTGAACCCTAAAATAAATACAATGTGAATAACAAACTCACCAGTTTAGAAAATATCGAAATATTACGCATTTTCTTCACTAGTACAACCTTGGTTTCTCAGATTCGAATATCAGAGACTACGATACCTGTGCAAGTGCAGTTTAGCTCTGAGCTTTAATACGACAGGTTTGACCTTGGGTGTGATTCATATATTTGATAACTTTTCTTGTTTTGAACGATGCAACTTTGTATTCACAATCTAATTAATTTCACCCGTTAGGGAGCCATTTTAGTAATAGGTGTTCATTGATGAAGGAAAGCAGATAAGCTTGGACGAGACTGACTAGATACTATTAGTAAAACAAATTTCCATAAATAATATTGCACATTCTATTTGACCTTGAATGCAATGTTATTAACTTCACTGTGGAAATGAGTCAATTATACTAAAATCATTGTGTCTAAGAGTTTCGTTGCGTACTATTTGCAGCTTGTACGTGAGTAACCTTCGTTGCAATTATTTTGCTTTACTCCACTGTGTAGGTCTATACAAGAACAACGGTCATCACATGTAACCAGATGACATATCGTCCGAAATTCCCAGTTTCTTGGAAAATACAACCGAAAATATCATTTAACTGTGAATTTATTCCAATCATGATCTTATTCAGGTTGAATCAAAAACAAGACGAGGCCGCCACTGTGACCGAGGTCCTAGGCTCTGGCCCACTTGACCCACGCCTTAAGTCGTCCCCGACTCCAGGTCTAAGGGATAAAAGGATAGAAGGAACTATTTGATTATCACATTACACTCACATATTACGTACATTTTATACGCTTATTTTTTTGTGTCGTAAAACGTGCCAACAAACAACGTGTCTTCCACGAAATTTCCTAATCTTCAAGATATATTTTATTTTTATTTAAATATCATACTAACGCGAAAAATCTGAATTTGATTCATATTTAATTCACCGGGAGGATCAAATGTTAAGCAGGTTTGGGTGTTCTGGAGGTCATGTGGAACAATTGTAAGAATAAATGAATAAAGCTTAATGTTCTTTTGTATATTGTGTTTTGGATTATCAGCTCCCTCTATCAGTGATTGTTTTGACTAAAAATGTTTTTGCCACTAAAAACGTTTCGAGTTTTTTACAAACCGCAAATTTTTATCAGAATTTCTTCCACTTTTTTATGTATTTTTAATGTTTAAACAAACTTTCAGCTATTTAATTATCAATAACATATGCTCCTTGCAAAATATGTGTAGATGTTGTAATTTGATATAAAATTGTTTTAAATTGTGCTCAGTTTTTATTATTTGTAACATATATCAGTATACACATTTAAAAAATGAATTGTAAAAATTACAATTTTTTATGTAAAATAAATATTTAACTGGAAAAAAGTACGTATTAAAAATACTGTAAGAAAATTTCTATGAACCACAAAAATTTGTATGTTGTTTAAAATATTTTTCTAAGTCTTAATTTTTCGGAAAACATAACCGAAATAAATATAAACTTTCCTTTCGGATATTTTTCAAGGAATAAAAATATATTTATCTATAGCTCAAAATATCTATTTTCAACTACCGAAAAGAAAACCCAGATGTGAAATTTCACACTGAATGCAGAAGCTTTTGTTATCTCTGAAACTTTGCTTTGTTGCTACTCAAGACGACAGAAAACAAATTTCTTGATAAAAAAAAATCGAAAGAAAGTTATAAAGATGACAGATTGTCCTATACCACATTCTGCGAGGTTATTTTCAAAAGTTATTCTCTTAAAAAATTCCCTTGTTTTTCCGAGTTTATTTTTATTTACATTATAGTGTATTTTTCTAGAAAAAGGGAATTAGAAATTTTCATTTGAAAGAAATACTATTAGTCTTATGACCAATGATTCCACAAATCATGCGTAGTTTGCTTTTACGAAATTGAAATATAATTCTTACTTAGATTTCTATGCATAAAAAACATAAATTATTTATATTTATAAAAGGATTTATATTATTAAGTTAAAAAGTAGCACGATATTGTAATAAACGAAGCTGCTGAGCATTGACTTTTTTTTAAATACTAAACAAAATGTATTAGATATTCGGAGCTGGGTTCAATAAAGGCCTTCTTTATTGTGCAATTAGTTATTATTTTAGATTAAGATACTCACGAATAAAAAAAACGTATATTAAAGGGAAAAGGAAATGTGATATTTTTCATAGCAATCACGTTCCTCCTTCACTTGGACTGCACTGAAGTTGGTTGGTCGCTAGAAGGTGACTCTCTCTCTCTCTCTGTATGTATATATACATATATACAGAGTTATATGTTATGTTGGTGTTGTTTAAAGCCTGGAGATATCTAATAATTAACAGAATAAACTGTTTATTTTAGCAATAACTATAATGAAAACAATTAAGATATTCAAACATTTAAGCGCCGTCGTTGCCTAAATGGCTCTCATTATTCTGAAGAGGGATTATTTCTCTTTCGTCATGGGTATATCTCGCTCTGTCTCCTCTCTAAGTCTCTCTCTTAGTCTATCTGCTCGCCGCTCGCCTCCTTCCGAATCCAGCGGGGCTACGTCAGAGAGCATGCAGCAGCGCCCCCTTCACACACACATAAGGAACATGGATACCCTCCTAAATTTATAAAAAGTTACCTAACAGTTAAATAAAAATATGTTATTAGTTGTACAGTTAATCGATAGATGGCGCCTCAAGCTAAGTAAATTAACAATATTATATTTTATTTAAAATTAATTGTATATGTCTGGGTGGTACTTTTAATTTCTATAAATTTTAAAACAAAATATAAACTTTTTAAATGTGTATATATATAGTATTAATGTTATTTTAACAAAACTTAATAATTTTAAGCGCGTTACTGTTATTGTCCACTGTCCGGGAATATGTTTTTGCTGTACTCAGGTGGTAAGTCTTTATCTAGTAGTTTTAACTTTGATTTTAAAATATTTTAGTAATTATTACAGGCTATAATATTATCGTTTTACATTAATAGATTATAGTTTGATTTATAATAATAGTTAAACTTCTCTAGAAATTTCTTGTTTTCCCTATAGCCCAGAGTATTGGCAAATTCAGGTGAAGGTTGGCTGGCCGGAAAACATTGTTTAAACCTGCAATCCTGGTTCCAATGGCCAGGGGTTTGCCCTAATATTTATATGGCTAAAACTATTCTATCATGACTATAGTTATCCTAGGTATATAACTATTTTTGTATATTTTTGTAATATATATCTAATATATAAAATTCTCTTGTCACAGTGTTTGTAGCCAAACTCCTCCGAAACGACTAGACCGATTCTTATGAAATTTTGTGCGCATATTCAGTAGGTCTGAGAATAGGATGTAAACTATTTTTCATTCCGATATTGCAATTAGTTGAAAAGATATTAATTAAAAACCTTAAAACGCGTAATTGTTTTCACACTGTGTGTTGCTTATCCCGCTGTTTATTTCGCTTGGCGTCGAAAACCGGTTTCGCGCCAGATGTGTGACTTTTCTCTGTTCCACCGTCCAAATCTCCCTGCTCATGAGTTACAATAGCAAAATGGGTGTCTACAGCAAATCAAAAATCACCAAATTTGGCGAGTGAAAAGTGAAAAGTTTTTTCCCCATTTTTTCCACATATCTTTAATTCAAAAATTAATATATTGCACGGTTTATAAAACAAAAATATCTAAAATATTTACGAAAAACTTAATCTTTTTTACTTTGTTATCATTATTTCAAATAAGTAACATGAGATAAATGAATCGGCTAGACCGATTTTTTTGGAATTTTTTACGTATATTCAGTAGAAACAGTTGTTGCCTGGGCAGTGGCGTAACGTGCACCCCATCAACCCCCGCACTTCGAGGGGGCCCAAGGCATCTAGGGGGCTTCAATCAAAAAACTTTTTTTTTCATTTGCTGTAATCCAGGCAACGAGAGATACTTTTTCTTTAGTGGGTTTTCTTTATAAACCTTAATTACTAACAAATAAAACAGTCAAACGAAGAATCGGATAAAATGCTAGGAACAAAAAAAAATGATTTTTTAATAAGAGAAACATTTATTCAATTTTTTTCTTTTACTTTCGCGTGAAAATAATATTCTTTTGAACTCAGCCTCCATATTTCATTTAGCTGAGCATCAAAAATCAAATTTGAGAAATTTGATTTAATAATTCATTTAAAGCAAAACATCCATCAAAATACACTTAACACATATATTTGTCAGCTTTTTAAAAAGTTATTTTCCTGCATAGCTTAAAGAACTCCCACTAAGCTTTTAAGTTTTCTTAATAAACGTTTCAAAAGAACACCGCTGGAGCAATTGTCTATCAACTGTAATATTTTTCCTTTCAATTTCCATCAGCTTTGATCGATACCTTCAATTAAATGAAAGTAGTTGGAGGCATCCCGTATTTACTTAGCTCAACAATTTGTTTATGTACCGCATTAAGCACCAAATTACTACGGACTTAACGGTTTAAGTATTTCACTTCCGAAAATGATGGCACGTCTTTAGTTTTCATTCAAGAAAATATCTCTTTCACACTTGTGGGAAAGAGGACGTAATCGATTCTGTTTCCGGAAGACAATTTGAATCGTTATCGAACGATATTGTTTTGTTCTTTGCAAAAGTATATTTGCACACTCTGTACCAGTCAAGTATTTTTGTTATTTACTGAGATTTGAAAATTGGAATAAATAATTTTACTTAAGAGAAATATAGCATTTTTCCAATTCCTACTCTTATATATAGTTCACTCTCTCCCTATATATTTAAAATTTTTAATCGTTAATAAAATACTTTTTATTCATACACTGAAGTTCAAATACATTTTTTTAAACTTGTAGAGGATGACACTTGATGTTGGTACAGTTTTTTCAAATATTAATTAATGAATGTTTTTTAATTTTAAATTTAATCTACTTTATTTCTGATGAATTTAGAAGTAGCACCAACAGATGGTGCCAGGATGTTTTTCTTGTAGTGGATGACACTTAATGTTGATGCAGATTTTTCAAATATTAATTCATTAATTAAAATTAATTAACTAAAGTAAAATATTTCTTTGTTGACCAAATTGGAATTAACTTAAAAATTTCTTTTTTTATATTACTTATTTTATTTCTATAGATATAAAATCTGAAATATTTTAGTTTTAAAAATGACAACTCAATCTCACTAATTATAAGATAATTTTACCGTTTCTAATACACAAAGTAGTGATTCCTTATACCTAAAAGACAATATATACATAGCTTTATTGATAACAGTTCAGCACTTATATTCCAGAAGCTTTTTAATGCGTATTTTTACTATCAATTGATTGATTCATTTTTATTTTCTTTGCAGATGCTATCGGTGACGGATTTCGTAATTTTCAGCCACTGTCAAATGATGAGAATGGTGCCTGAGCTGGTACTTCCCTCTACAAACGTTCACACCACGCCAACAGAACACACAATAAACCAAAACATTTTCCAATTTTTAAACTATTAAAACTACAGACTTTAAATTTGGTAAACAGTTTTCTTTTGTTGAAAGAAAATCCGGTAACATCGAGTTTTGCGGAAATCAACTCCCAGGAAAGGAGGTGCATTTGAGTTATAGATAAAGAAATTTTTTCCTTTTTGACCTAATAGATCTATAGACTTCAAATTTTGAAAATAATGTTTCTTTTTGTAATTAGAGTTCCGCTTATTACGAATTTCGCGGAATGAGTGAGTGAGTAAGGGAATATCAACATCACACTATTCGGCTACACGAGGGCTTTTGACGACGAACCTCGTAATTTTGAATCATAGTCAAGTGAAGAGGAAGGCATCTGAACTGGCACTCCCTCTCCTAACTACCACACTACACCAACGTTAGGATGTTTGAGCACTCGACAGATTTAACATACATCGAACCTCTACACGGAGAGTCTTCAGTGACACTGGCTCAAACTCACGACGTGCCGAACACGAGTCCAAGACCTTGGCCACGTAGATTAGACCCAGGTTTTGTGATAGTGCTTGGAGGATGGGGGGAGGGAGAATGGAGGTTTAAGAGATAAATATACTTCCGTTTTAAAAATTCAACTCCGATACTTTTCAAATAAAAATCATAATACTTTCAAGAATCTTTTTGAACACATTCAACAGCTTAACCCGGCATTTCTCGCGCAGGGTGTGTTATACCCATCGTCTAACTTTTCTTTAACACTCCCTCTTAACCTTTTTTAGAAAATGGATAGTCTCTAGTGTAGCTGATTTCAAGGTCACATCCTTTGAGGGGCCTTAGCTTGTAGGCGAATTCTAAATACATATTTTTCGATATCGCCTCTTCGGGTATGTCATACAGTGCGCGTGAATCACGTTTACAGTTCTGAATGCATGTGCACGTTTTAAATCTGCCTTATGCTATGACATATTATTGTAGTTATGATGAAGAAATGGAATATTTAAGTAATTTAATACATGTGCAGTATTTAATACATATAGTATTTTTGGATGAAGAAATTCTCTTCGTGATTATGATGAGGAAAAATCAAATGATGAAGAGTATAACAGTAAGTATGATTCCTCCACTGAAATCGATCCAGATTTAGGAAAGGGAGACACTGTTGAAAATAAATGTTTTATATGTAGAGACGCAAAAACATTTGGGAAGATCGTAATTTTAAAGGAGACAACTGGTACACATTTTATCCACTTTCAGATGAACTTTTGAAAAAAAAAACTATTACTGGAACAATAAGAGAAAATAGAAAAGAAATTCGAAAATTTTTGAATTTAAAGAATAGAGAAGTTTACTCCTATACGTTTAGCTTGAAAAAGATACAGATTTAAAAAAAAAATTAAGATCCAGTGAAAACATCGCCCTCACTCACGACGAGATTAAAGGAGTGTATAAACAATGTACTGAATGCTTTTATAAAAAGAGCAGAAAAACTAAATTTACATTTGAATATGTAATAAACATATTGTATTTCCTATTTTTCTTCCTTTTTAATATTTGTATACAAATTTTACTGTAAAAATACTATGTAAACACCTTTGGGTATGACACACCCTGCTAGAGAACTTAAAGTCGGTTTTTTTCGCGCGAGTGATGTCGGGTTAATAAGATTTTTTAGATATCAGCAACTTAAAAACCATATAAAGGGTATTCCAGGATTATTGGGACAATTTTAAGGCGAGATAGGAACAAGAATTTAGAATTGAATAGCAATCTATGGTTGGGTGAGTGAGTGAGTGAATGTAGGGTTTAATGACGCAAGAGCCGATTTCGGCTAAGCTGCGCCAATCAATTGTTAAAATATTAAAAATCCATTTAAAATACTCAAATATAGTTAAAAGCCTCACACAAATAAACAACAATCAGATTTTGGTGGGGCACACCCCACCAAGTCAGACAAGTTTAAAACATTTCAGAAAAAGAAAATCAAAATATTTTATATTCAAGTAAAAAATTGCTAATAACAAGTTTTTGGCGGGGATTACCCCCACCAAGTCCGATAAGTATGATTCAATCGCGCCCTTTCTGGTGCTTGGTCGGAGTTAAATATTTTTTTTCCATAACTTCTGCTTCTTCTGCTTCAACATCATATATGAGCATGTCATTTTCTTCTTCGGAAGTCTTTACTGGAGAACTCATTATCGGTATGTGTGGTGCCATTTTTATATGTAGAGCTGTTTCATTTATTTTTTGTAGTAGCTTTTTCGTTCTTGCTCGAGATTTTGTGTGTTTCCTTTTTGAATATTGTATTATACCTGCTGAAGGGGTCGAATACGGGAGTTGTATGGGGAAGCAGATATATTTGATGAAGTTTCCATAGGGCTGAACATAGGGTTGGTGGTGGTAAGTACTGAATTTGAAATAGGAGTCGGTGGCTGAGTTTCTGACACTGTAGTGGCTATTGTTGAGGGCAAGAGGTGTGCTTGGGTTGAAGTTGGTGTGGAAGCAGCAGGAGTGGATGTTGGTATATCTGGTTTTGGGAGGGATGAAATTAAGTAAATTTAAAGGTGGACATTTTATTTTTGTTATATCTTCGTCTGTCTGTGTGGCACTGTTTATAGTAGAGGATTTGGCAGCTTGAGCGTAAGTTTGAGTTAACTGTGGAACTAATAATTTTCGTGCTTCTGCATGATATATTTCTATTGTTTTAATAGCTTGGATTTCTTTTTCATTCCACTTTGGGCATACTTTTGAATCTGATTGATGGGTTTGGGAACAATTAACACATTTCGGCTCTAGTGTACAATCCGTGGAAGAATGCCCAACGGATGCACATCTAGAGCATGTCAATTGACCGCGGCAGGAAGTTTGAGAATGTCCGAACCTCTGACACTTGAAACAGCGCAGAGGATTCGGGATGCACGAACGTATTCTGCAGAAGGTATCTAGCTTGTATTGTACCTGGAAGATTCGGGCTATTGAAAGTTAAAATCAAATGTTTCGTAGGAATAATGGCGGCATCTTTTTTAATCGTAATTCTTCTGACTTGAATAACACCCTGATCAGAAAATCCATCAAGAATTTCTGACTCAGGGGAGGTCAATAGGTCAGGTTCAGATATGACACCTCGGCTTGAGTAACTGTAAGTGTAGAATCGAGAAATGTTTTTGCAGACAGATAAGATTTCGATTGAATAGCTGATTTTGTTTCAACAAGTAAATCACCAGATCGCATTTTTTAACCGATTTTGGTTCACCGATTGCTTGGAGGGCTTTGAAAATCGCAAAAGGGGATTTTCTGGACATTTCATTGTTGGTTAACGACAAGATGAAAAAGCGTGAAGTACTGGCAATATGTTCAATGGTATGAAATTTGGGTAAAACGAGGCACATCAGAATTGGATCCATAGGCACGTGAAAAACTTCGTTCTGGAGTGCCTCCACCCACCACGAGGCAGTGTGCCGGTCATCTGGCAAAAGCCAGGCACGGCGCTTACCTGAAGTACACCCAGAATATAATGCTACAGCATCAGGGCGAGGATCCAACGGGTAAACCCGCCACCCCTTATCTGCAGCACTAACTCTACAGCAATGTCTCCGAAAAGACTTATCATCAGCCGATTGACAGGAGCGGGCTCACTCCTGCCACCCGTCTACAGCGAAGCGTGGGCCAAAGGGAACGCAAAAGGTATCCCCAGGACACCATTTTCCTCCTTACGGGACGCCGCACACGGCAAACATGCGGGTCGGAAAACCAACGGTGTTAAACGAAAACGAATATCAACATAAGCAAAATATTTAACGAAACAGAAGAAAAAAAGAACTAAATTAACGCAATACAAAATGTAAACAACAATGTTATTAATGGGGATACGTAATCAAATTAAATAAATATATAACACAAGCACACATTTACACACACAAGTATATTTAATATTTTTTTAAGCTGTGATCTAGACGTGAAAAGAAAGAATGGAGGAATGGAATGACAGAAAGAGGGTCGAAAATAGAAACGGATCACTAGCGCACACCGGGGTCGTGACACCTGTGTTTACCAAAGACAGTAAACCCCTTGGTTAAAGGAAAAGATCCCTAGGGTACCTCGGGATTGTGACACCCGTACTCACCTAAAGAAGGTGAGCCCCCTGAGGGGAATCTATGGTTGGAAACGTCAGGGTAAAGTAGTATGACAGGTAAAAGAAACAAAGAGACGCGTGACAGAGATCATCTAAAATGTTTATTGGAGAAAGTAGATGATGTGTGAATATATCAAAAACGATATTCAAAATTTTCACAATTGCTAGGGAGGCATGCGTCTCACCGTCGGACTATGGATTGGCGGACTCACTCAAATACACCTGCGTTTTGGACATACGCAACAGCATAGACGATTATTGCGACTGGGCCATGGTGCAGGTCCAAGTAAGTATGGTAGCAGTTTTTGCAAAAAGATGAGATAATCAAGACCTTATTTAAAACCGGGAGTCCAGTAGGATTCTCTGTGGGTACCTTTGGTGTTACAATAAGACCCCGCTTAACGCATGGTATACGTTCTAGCAAAGTAGAGCTTAATATGAAACAGCGTTAAACGAGATTATCTCCTCATGTAAATAATGGGGTTAGGGAAAGATGGGTAGTAAATAAGTCATGCATTTTACATTTAAATTTATTAATTATGTTTTTTAAACAAAACCAAAATATATTTCTTACAAATATAAAAACATAGTAAACGAATATACATATAAAAATAAATAAAATTCAATGTCAGTATGTTTACATTTCATATCATAACAATACCAAAGGAAACTTTTTGCTGAACTGTGCATTATTGCGAGCGCATGCGCAGATATCTTGCTTCTGATACGGGGCTCCAGCAGCACAAAATACGACCCCTGTTATTTCGTGATTTTTACACTTTTCTCTGTTAACCGGGTGTCAACACATTCCTTTGAGTTGGGGTGCGTCGGACACCCGCGGTTATTACACCCATAAAGTACGTTAAGGGTATTACTACGCGCTGTGTCTCCTCCAATTAGAAAGTTAAAAATTCAGAAATAATGTTTCCGCGCATTGATATTGGTGCGATGCGGCGGAGATTATAAGGAGCTGCACTCAAAAACCAAGCAGATTTGGAAGTTATTTCTCACCTTCAAAGATGCTGAAATTTTAAGAGGAAATACTCGTTTAGCAACCCATGGAGGAACCGACTCACTTCACCCTTCTTTCAGATAAGTATTTATTTTTTGTATTCATTTTGTGCCAACTTTAATTGTTTAAATAAATATAAATTTTTTAAGCTAGTTAGCGTAATTTCCTTTTTTCATTCAGTGAATTCGTAAATTATTAAAACAGTGTAAGAGAGTAATCTAAGAAGTTAATCTTAAATTAAGCATGATGCAAACTTTACGCGAATCTGGGTTAATATTTAAATATAGCGTTGCATCACTTCTTAGAAATTAGCTGCTTGTTAGAGCTCTGTCTGTTCATCATTGTGTATGCTGCATTTGTCTCGCGTTATTAAAAAGTTCTTTTAAAATGAAACAGTGCGTGTCGCTTGATGGATTCATTAGACTTACTAGATAAGATTAGAACAAATATAATTATGAAAAAGTATATCCATACGAAATGAACCACCGATGCAAAGAAAAAAGAGTTTAGAAAAATTAGACACCAACCCATGATAAAAACTAAAAATCGTAATATTTGCCATATAGCATGGCAATCATTATATTTTATAAAATTATACTTACAATAATGTCAACAAATGTTTGAAACGATAAAAATATGTTCGTATAACACCGCAGGAAAGAAGAAAAACAGTTAAACTGCTTCGGATATCGGGAAGCCTAACGCGGCGTGCAATTTCGGGGAATCCCATAATTCAAATAAACGAGCGTTAAACCGAAACAGCGCTAAACGAAACCCCGTTAACTAGGGCCTTACTGTACAATCTTTCTGCTGTTCGTGCATTTCCGTCTGCAAATCTGTAAATAAGGTGCATATCTGCCGGCTCGGTGCTCTTAAAACGTTCCATGCTGTTCCGCGAGTGATGACAGCTTAAATGACTGCTATAATGTAGGTATGTTTTCTACGATGCTCTTACGAAAACAAATCCATCATGAGTTGCTATGCAAATCTGAATCCCTTTGTAATGTCCCCTACCTCTCTATAAAGTCTGTCTCAATAATTCTGGAACACCCTGTATAGTCCTACAGTATCATAAGTTACCAAGCGAGTCAGATAATTAATTGCTAGATAATCTCAATAGTTCAACGCTATTCATCGTGTTGATAAAAAATTTGAAACAAAATGAGTTCAAAACACAAGGTACGAAACAAGATGATGAGTTCAAAAATGCTTGTTAGTGAAGCAGTTTTATCAGGCATGCATATAAATCAGCGCTTCTCAAACTTTCAAAATTGCGGCCCAATATTCATAATTTTCATTGCACCCCCCTTCCTCCATACAATAAAAATGTTTTGAATTCGATAATACGATACTTGAACAAGAAAGCTACAACACCTCTTAATTGCCACTGGTCTATATAAACGTCATGCTCAGCTAGTGTATAAATTGCCTCAGATGTATATATAGGTCTTTCCGAAATACGAACTTTTCAGTTCAATGCTATCCATAAAATATTTCTGAAGACTTTGGAATGCAATAAAATGATCTTGACTGTGTTCGCGAAGGATTTACTTATTTCAGAGAATTTCCTTACTTATTCTTTTCTCTCCCCCCCCCCATTTCCAATATACCATTTACGCGCGCATACATGCAAAATGGTGGTATTGGAAATCGAATCTCGAAACTCTTAATCGGCAGTTAAGAGATTAATTATAAGCCAGACAATTTATCAAGATAAATGTTAATTTTTGCATATAATTTTATGTAGGATAAACCTGTGATGTCATTCGTAATTATTAATCCTGTTCTTAACTTAATATTGTTAAATTAATTATAAAATACATTGTGCAGTACTGATACATTTATAAGTGTATTATATCAGTGTAATAGTTTTTTTTTAAATTTTTTTATAAAGTCAGAATGTATTGCTTGCTTATTTTCAATATATTTATATTTTTTTTAAAATAATCTTTTGTTTTCGACTTTTCAATACCCCCTACTAGGGTTATCACGGCCTCCCCTAGTGGCGTTCCCCACAGTTTGAGAAGCGCTGAAATAAAGAAAAAAAACTAAAAAAAGGACAAATTAAAAATTAATTTCATAAAATAAATAAAAGGTAGAATAAAAAAAAGGCAAGATATCATCCCATGTCATATATTACAACAAAACCTTTTCATTAAAAAATCCACTAAATAATAACATTAGCGATACGGTCTCACAGCGGCTGAAGCATTTCAAATATGCTGTAATAAAGCATGGCCAAAGTTTATATTATGAGGCAACTGCCTAGTTAAATTATATCTCGTGAGTGACTAGTTATTATTCAGTTTTATCGACGCACTACTCTTGGAAAATAATAAATTCAGAAAGGTATGCATATTTATGAGCGTACAAGAGCTCTACAAGGAGATGAAGAGGCATGAGAGTCTTCAGTGAAACACTGAGTCGTTCGTTTATAATGCATGTAATTATATCTCATTAAATGGAATGGAATTTCGTTGTAGTCAGTATTAATTTGAAATGTTCACTAGGGAAGGTCAAGCAGTTGGAAAAGGACATGCAATGCGTTGAAAAAGAGAGATTGATTTACTTGTGTGAAGAGTTTCGAATTTTGAGGTTCAAATACATTAAAAGTTTAGAAATTATTAATTTTCTTTGTCAAAAGTACCTTAAATTTATCAGAACTAAATACCAAATCAACTTAAACCTCTTTTTTTGTTTAATTCTCTATTTCTCGGACTTTTTCCTGAAACAAAAGACATTCCAAGATGATGAATCTCTGTTTTAATGAATTTTTCATGTAACGAACTTCTTAAGGAATTTAGCTACTTCATTACATAGAGGTCCAGCTATCCTTATATATTAAGTTCTCTTGAAAGTAATATTTAAAACAGCGTTTCTCAAACTGTGGGGCGCACCCCTCTTGGGGGGCGTGATAACTCTACGAGGGGGGTGCGAGACTATAGAAAAGTCTAAAACAAAAGGTTATTCAAAAAGATTACTAATTAACTGAAAGTAAACAAAATACATACTGACAGAATAAAAAATCAAATACACATTTACTTTGATATAATATACTTATAAATGTATCAATTACACAATGTATTTCATAATTGATTTAACAATACTAAGTTAAGAACAATTTTAATAATTGCCAGTGTGACCCTATGGTTTTTCCATACATAAAATTATATACAAGAATTAACACTTATCTTGATAATTTGTTTGGTTTATAATTAATCCCTTAACTGCTAATTAAAAGTTACGCAATTCGCCTTCAATGCCACCGAACACCCTGTCAAGGTCCTTTTATTACAATCGGTAGCCTTCGGAATAATTTTATGGATAGCAGTGCACAGAAAAGATCGTACTTCGGAAAGATGTATATATGCGTCCGGAACAATTAATACACTTGTTGAGCGAGACGTATATATACGCCGGTGGCACTTAAGATGTTTAAGTTGTATTCTGGCTTTAGCATCAAAGTATAATATAATTGAATTCAGGACATTGTTATTGTATGGAGGGGGGGCGATGAAAATTATAGTTGAGTATTGGGTCGCAAGTATTTAAAGTTTGAGAAGCACTGATTTAAAGGGAAAATAGAGGGTCTAAATGGTTGCTAATACTTAGAACTTCATGGATCACAAAAAATATAGTTTTATATTTGACAGGTCACTAATATCGTTGACTACTAAATGGAGATTTAATTAACTAAATTTACGCTTATTTACATCTGTACTTCTATTTCCATATCACTGAAAAAGAATTTCATGAAAATAAGTATATGCCTTGGCTACCAACTCTCATTTTTGATATCAATAGAAACATCTGCAAAAGTAGCTAAAATGTTTCGCGTGCGATCGCTGGTCTTAATCACATGTAGTTGAAGCACAATGAAAAATCAGTGGTAAATATGTAGTCCCAGGAAAAGAACAGAAAATCTAGTCCCGTAACCGTCAGGTGTTCAAGTCCTAAGATACTGGTTCTAGAATTACAGCCCCAGTTTTGCGGAGTTTTGGTATCCCTGTGTTTCAATCAGGCTATTAGGATCATATTAAAGTTATAAATAAAGACTTAAAATAGGGAAAATTTAGGAATTAATTATATAAAAAGAGTTGTGATTCTTCATGTCTTCAGAAAGTTATACAATTAGAGGAAGGCAATTACCGTATTTACTTGAATCCAAGCTGCCACCGATTCTAAGCATGTGATGGGTCTTTCCGCTATTCTTCCATTTATCTTCTTGGGTAAAATTAATCTTTAACTGTGATTTCAGTTGAAAAATTTTCTCGGTGGAGAAGACAGGATTTATGAAAATTTGAACTTCTATTTAAGCTTTTGCATTAGATCAGGGCGAGGAGGGTTGAAAGTGGATACTGAAGCGTGAATAAAATTACGACTTCAATATCATGTTTCGAACATGATTCGTCATTCCCATTGACACAGCAGACTAAGAAATTGGGGCCGGTGTCGCCATTTTCCACATGATGATATTTTCCTTGACATTCAGTGCATTAGCTATGCAACATTTATTTATAGAATGTTTTATAAAAGAATGCAAAAGAATTGTTAAAGACTGTTGAACATTTAGAAGCAAAAAATATATGATTTTGCTTACGCCTTCGACGTGTATTTGTTCCATCCGTATCAAATTTTAAGTAGCAGCTGCTCTTTTTCTGTTTTCTTTTTTCTGCTTATAAAATGTCCTCTGTTTTCATACTTGCGTCACAGTGAACTCTTCTTGGTGCTATTACCGATATCTTTTGGGTTTAGGTGATTAAAAGGAAGCGTAAGCAAAAACATTTCCTAAATACGAGCAAACAACGATGTTTAAGATAGACTGAATACTGGCGATAAACTGCCGAATGGAATAAGTCATGGCCGGAATGGACGGTTACATTTTGAAAAAAAGTGAGAGAAGAGTGGAATTTCAATTTCACCCCTCCAACAAACATTCTGTCTTTGATTCTAAGCCACACCCAGTTTTCAGTAACATTAATATGACATTTCTTTCTTTGAAGTAAAAAGTAAAGAGAGGATCTCTGTATGAATGAAACATACCAGATAGAAGATTTAATGTAAATTTTACGTTTCCAAAAAAATAAAGCTCCTTTGATGCCATAATTTTTAAATTCTTCCTCAGTATATTATGAGGAAATTTAACAAATAATTTAATACCTAAAATGGAGATCTGATTTGATAGTTATTCCTAATTACCTTATTAGTCGCAAACGATAGTCGAATAATCGAAGAAACAATATTTAATGAAACAAAAATAAATATATGAATTTATGTAAATTTACACAGTTAAAAACCCTTCAAAAAGTATTGCGTGCAATAATAACTACACCTACCATTGTAAACTAGATAAAGGGCAGGAACAAGTTGCTTCCTTAAAAGATAATTACATTTGAAGAACTAAGTGAATTCTCCGGAAATATTCCTTATAATAACATTAAAAGTCTGAGTTTTATAAAATAGCCTAGTCACACGAATTGTATGATCCTTAAACCGCGTTCTCTCTCATTAAATTATTAATATTTATTTTGTACTAGTAGAAACCACGGCGTTGAAATGTAGACTGTTTACAAAAATACCATATCTCTCTGATTTTCCTATTTCCGCGATTAAATTTATTCTACTGTACATTTTTTATTCTATCTAAAAAAAGGTCTTCTATTATCTCTTTTTATTAAGTAAGGTGTTTAGTTGTATACAATAAAAAATGTGCCTTTATTTAAAACATTTTGGGTACAAAAAATTGACCGGTTAAGGTAGGGGTTCTTAAATTGTGTTTCGTGGACCGCCGGGGTCCCCAGCATCTTTTTAGGGGGTTCATAAAAGGGCGTTATTTAATGTTAAGAATTCATTCTTTTACAGACTCTGAAAGACCTCGTGGGAAAATTGAAAAATGTGCCATTGTAAGCAAATTACCTAAATTTCCCCAATGAAAAAACTCTACTAGACTATGTGATTCGATCAAGTGTATTAATTCAGTTTTTTTTATTGTGAACAACTACATAACGATGTAATATTTTTAATTAGATGTTTTTTTTGTTTTTTTTTAGTGGTGCAACCGCCCATGAGGGTCAAGGCCTACTGGGCCTATCTCAGTATGCGTGACCATTGGCCGCTGAGGTGTCTGAGTAGATGTCCCTAACAGGTGGTTAGTCTGAAGCGATACGCCCCAGTGCTTAGTCCCAAGCAAGCTTGGGACTCATTTTATCGACCCACTGAAAGGATGAAAGGCTGAATGATGTAGCGAACATTATTACGAAAGTCCAGTAACGTCAGAGACGAAAAGTTCATAGTGACTGCTTTAGATTATAGGAAGACAGGGGTTTTCGGAAATTCATTTTCCCTGCATTCACAGATAAAGGACATGCGCAGAGTCTGGTTTTCGGGTCGCGGCTGGAAGCGAGAGAAGAGAACGAGGTCTGATGTAAGATAGCGAGAAAGTGCAAGATAGCGTTTTAGCATGTTTATATAATTAAAGTTGTATGTATATCTCTAGCCTGGTTTTCGTGTCCAATACACCACAATGAGATGTTTACTGATCTCTTAAAGTAAAAAAGAAATGTTAAAAATGTCTGTATAAATATCAGTTATAGTATTAATTTTATATTGATAAATCTTTAAAACACTCAACCATGGGGGGAAACAATATTAAGCTGATTGGGGGACCACGGTGATAGACAATTTAAGAACCACTGCTCTATGGCAGCGATTCTGTAACTGTTTTTCGTGGACCCCTGGGGACCACAGAGCCTATCTAGGGAGTCTCTCAAGTAACGTTGAGATCTCCCTCTTTTATAGATTCTGTAAGGCCTCGTGGAAAAATTGAAAGGTTATGCATATGTGTCGTACTAGACAGGATCACTAAATTGTCCTCAATGAAAAAACTTTACAAGAATTTATATTTTGATCAAGAATATTTAGTCGGGAAAAGATGTTCAAAATCTTGGGAAACCAGGATGTCACGCTGATACATAAAAGAGGGTTGCGGCGATCGAAGTTTTATGAATCGCTGGATTAAGGGATAAAATCTAAGATTTAGATTATTCGAAAGTGAAGCACAAACGAGATTTTTGTGAAACTAGTTTCGTACTGTTGTGACGGATCTATACGCTTCCTTAATCACTAATCCTCTTGGAGAAATTTGGGACCAGCATTCGCGTTAATTCACAGCCTCTCAAGAAGAAACCCTGATATTTAAATTAGTTTAGCTACATAAAGTCTAGATTTTGTAGATGTAAGATAGAAAGAGCAGGAGAGCTGTTGCGGTGATACGCAGGTGAGAATATTAGAATATTTCATAATCATAGCGCGAGTTAAGGAAGGTATTGCTAAGATAATAGATTATTGGATGAAGGATCTAAAGATAGATTGAACCAGATTTAGTTAAATAGATCATTTACGCTTGTTCACCTAGGCGTGTTTTCTTAGATTTGTTCACGTAGAATAGATTGCTCTCTTTATATATAACTCCTAGGGTCTCCATTTGTAGTTACACTTGTGATTGATTAAGTGTGTTTGAAGAGTAATAAAATAATAGTTATTATGGAAGTAGTTGGTGTTGCTTTGTTTCCCCCACACCCTTAGGTAGGCAAGACGGTGAAGGAGCGGTGCAAATAGGCCGCGCTCACACTGTTTATGTCGAAACTGAAAATTTGATTGACAAAAACCCAGAAAGTCTTTCATAAAATAAAATAATCCTTCTTAGTATTTTTTGAATTTTAAAAATTATATTTTTAAATCCTTGAAAAAGATGATAACATCCATCTGCGTTATTTAAAAAAAGTCATTTAAATAAAATACGATAAATCAAAATATATTGATTGACCAGAAGTAAAACTAAACCAAGCTAATTAACTTCACCTGGAAACATATTTCCCAAACTTTTATTTTCGAATATTTCAAGAAATTGTCGATTCTTAGAAAAATACCAAGCATTGGAATATCGCGCATCACAGATATTTCAGTTTTGAAAGTCAATACCTCTTCTAGCTAAGCTGTCAAAAAAAGAAGCTTACTTCTCTTTTGTAAACACTTTTCGGGCGGGGAACTTTTATAGAGTTACCATATAAATATATACACATGTGTATGTGCTATTCCAACTATGTGACGCAGTGTTTTGAACTTAAAAAAAATAATGATTTGGAGCCTTTAAAAGCGTGAAACTTTTAAAGTGTTTCTTTCCCTCTCAGAAAAAAAATAACTTTTTTTCTGGCTAGTTTTTTCTTGTATTCCTCAAAGTAATTTTATTTCTTTGTTGAAAGGTATTTCGCACAGTTTTTGAGAACAAATGTTGTTCAACGAGAAATTTGGAGGTTTTGTTTTTGGTTAGGGACAATTCTACCACGAAATGTGGATTTCAGGTGTGTGTGAGTGGTTTTTTTTTCCAAATATAACTTTTCAACAGCTTTTTGTTTTTCGAACATTTTTTAAAAGAATTATTTTCGTTGCGACACTTTCCACTAATACTTGAAAAAAGTTTTTAAAACAAAAATTGATAATAAAGGATACGATACACTTTAAAAGTAAAATATTGAATTAAAATAGGATAAAAAAATAAATATTTTGTATTAAAGATGATACAAGAGATATAGGAATATTAAAAATCAATTCCAGGTTTCAATATCTCTCGAATGTTATCAATTTGATGTCGTTATTTCTTACTTATATTCCAGTAAGAGCGTGTTTGTTACCTCACATAGAAAAGCAACACAAGAGCTGTTGGCAACAAGCCTTGTAATTTTAGAACACGTTCAAGTGATGCGGGCTACACCTGAGCTGGTGCACCCTCTCCTAACTTCCACACCCCGTCAACGTGAATACTTTGAGCCACGACAAATTTAACATGAATCAGCACTTCTATAAGTCGTCACGGGTCTTCAAAGGCACTTAAGTTAGAACTAATGACACACTGACAACGAGTTTGTTTTAACGATCACTAGGTTATAGTTTCCACTACTTTTCTTCCAGATGTTTGTCGATAACTTGGTAAACATTTTAAAGGTCTCCAGAAAATTCCTTTCGCCAAGAGGTACTATACGAGATGTTGTTGGATTCAACCGACAAAGTCAGTAGGCAGTATGTGGACGACAATTCACCAGAGAACAGAGGATAGTAAACTACGTTTCGTTGGTGAAAATCACCGTTATAGTAGCCTTCGGGAGGACGATGAACCAGACGAGGGGAGTTGTCAAACGAAAAAGGGGATTTTGAGCGCCGTGATCCGACTGAAGAAACCTGCACGTAAGCAAATTTCCCACTCGTCTGGTAAGAACAAAAGCTGCTAGCAAGTTGTCATTGATGAGCGTTGCGTAAAGGGAGGGTATTTAGCTACATTTGGGAAACATGTCGGATTACACGATTGAAAAAAGGCGGATATGCACCTCTTGTACAGCCAAGCCGAATACAATGCACGCCTAGTTCAGAAAATGTAACAGGACAACTTTCCGAGGTGGCGATGTCCACAGCATAACGAGGCCTAATTCTGAGCAAGAATTCAGGATGTGCACACCTCAACTAAAAGATCGTAGTCGCTTCAGCTGACATCGTCAACACATAATTCGTTTTAACTGCCCAACAATCCTTTGTCCGTCGGTGCCGGCTGTGTTATGGTCTAAGCAGCCGTAACTTTTAAGAATTCCTGTGACAATCACTTGCTGTTGTATCTCTGGTGTCCGTTGTATTTCTGATGTTGCGTTGTTTGAATCGTAAACATGCTTTACATCTATAAATGTATCCCTTACCTTTTATTACCCTTTTCATTCATCTCGATATCATACCCTGTATAGCTGTTTTTGCTAAATGTGATTTGCTACCCCATGTTCTACGGTGAGTTGTCGTCCCCAGGCTGCGTAATATCTCCAATTCTGAATTTGTGCGTAGAATTCGAAAACAACTTTTATACTTCTCCTTAACCAAAGGCTTTGTTCTGTAGCATTTTAGTGAACTCAATCTATTAATGCTATTTTTATTTTAATATGTAATATCCCTGTTGCCATAAGTTCTGGACTTCGAAGTCTGTCGACAATAGCTATAGTGTAGCTGCGAATTTAGATATTAGCAACCAATCAATTAAAGCAATAAATTCTGATTATACTAGGTTTGACCTTTAATAGGTTGACCCTAGGTTTGACCTTTATTATCACCTTTAAAGTAGCTCCCTTCATCAGTCACACACTTCTACATTCGGTGCTGCCATTGCTGGTAGCAGTCCTGGAATGAGGTTTTTGGTAGCACAGGACTCCGTTTTTGCCAGAACCCCTTCAACTGAGATGAACTGGGTTAACTTTAAGCAAGATTTAACTGTAGGGAGAAATATAGCATGGGGCCAAATCAGGTGAATAGGGAGGATGCTCTATCACAGTAATATTTTTGCTAGTCAGAAACTGCTTGGAAGATAGGTCCGTGTAAGTGGTTGCCTTGTCTTGGTGCAACAGCCATTCTTCAAACCCCTATTTTGGCCTCTTTTCCTAGTTTTGTAACCAAGTCTCTTTAGTACTTCAATGTAGTAGTGTTGATTAACAATTTGATCACTTATGTGAGTGGGAACTCACTAGTATCACGAATTTTCACAATATTTTGGTCTGTAATCACTGACCATGGGGGCCCAGCACGTGCGTCATCTTCATTGTCCCATCCCCTTGAAAACCATTTGTACACGTGACAAAGTTTCATCTCCATCAACCTCGGTTTATATTTAAATTGTTTTCGTGGCTGATTTCTTAAGTTTCACAGGAAACTTGATGTTAATTTGACAGTTATCCGGTAGAATGCAGTTGATGGTGTTCACTCAATGACGCAGTATTCCCAGCTGGCGTGATCGGTGAAGATAAAATTGGCAACTTGGATAGATGAGATGGGTGCGTGGGATAACTTAATCAAAACAGTTGTTGCCAACTCCACTCTTTTTTCAAGCTACACACTTAGTTAACTTTCTTTGGGTCACACCTTGTATGTAATTACTGAAAACAGAATGATGATGATAACGCGTAATTCATTTATTGAATCAAAATAATTATTCGTTAGGATTAGAATTTTATTATTTTTCAACACAACTACTTTCTTGTAAACATTTCTTAATGAAAACAAAATAAAATTATTGACACAAGAGGGGTTACAATCTGTCCGCTTAACGGAGGACCAACCCCCATAGTACAAATTATACAACTTTTCATTCTCATGGCTCAAATTGCAAAACTGTAATATACACTCAAGAGCCAAAACATTATGACTACCCCCTACATTTTGCAATGAACTCGCCTGAATGCCGTGGAAGGCACGTGATCAGGTGGAAGTGGCATTTAACTGCTGCTGGAGAGTCTGAAGAATCATTATTTCACTTACTTCTGTGTGTGATGGGAAAGGTTGTGGGTCTAAGCGACTTTCATGGAGGGCAGATTGTAATGACTCGAAGGCTCGGAACAGGTATTTCCGAAACTGCACGACTCGTGGGATGTTCGCGATCTACAGTTGTTAGTACTTATGCAAAGTGGATGGATGACGGTGAAACCAGCAGTAGACGACATGGTGTTGGACGTCCACACGCTATCAAAGAAAAATGTCGTCGGAGACTATCTCGCATGGTGAAGCAAAACCGGAGCCAGACAGTGGCTCAGCTGACAGCCCAGTACAATGCAGAGCAAAGTAGAATAGTATCGGAGCACACTGTTCAGTGGATACTGTTGGATATGGGGCTACGCAGCAAACGTCCCACTCGTGGGCCTTTGCTGACCAAGCGTCATCGCCAACTGCGCCTGCGCTGGGCCCGGAACATCGCGACTGGTCCATGGATCATTGGGAGAGAGTTGCCTGGTCAGATGAATCATGGTTTGTCATTCATAACGCCGATGGCCGTGTCAGGATACGCCGTCTTCCAGGCATACAGTTGCTCCCTCAATGTACAGTAGGTTATACACAGGCTGGTGGTGGTTGTATTATGCTTTGGGGGACGTTCTCTTAGGCGTCTCTGGGACCCGTGGTTGGGGTAGAGCAGACCATGAATGCTACAAGGTATCTGAACATCATTGCGGACCAGTTGCACCCTTACATGGCCTCTGTTTTTCCAACTGGAAATGGAACGTTCCAACAAGACAACGCCCCGTGTCACAAGGTTAAAATTGTGTTGGAGTGGTTCTAGGCACATGATGCTGAATTCCAGTTAATGTCCTGGTCGCCTAACTCACCGGATCTCAATCCGATAGAACACATTTTGGATGTCATGGGACGGTAACTCAGAGTTCAAAGACCACCAATTTGCAATATCTCGGATTTGCGTGACCGTTGCTTAAAGATCTGGTACAATCTGTCTCCGGTCATCTACCAAGGACTTGTGGCCTCCATGCCAAGGCGGGTTGAAGCTGTGTTGCGCGCCAAAGGTGGGCCAACTCGTTTTTGACAGGTGGTCATAATGTTTTGGCTCTTGAGTGTATATGTATTACATTGTCCTATTTATTAAATCCTTTTTTCCAAAAGTTGGTCGTTGCACTGCTCTTCATCACTGAGGCTGCAGCGTCCAGTACTTCATTGATAAAGTTCTCAGACTTTGATAAACCTGCAGCTCTAACGGATTTCTGAAAAGTTGAGTATTTAGTTCCGTTGATTGTTAATAAGTATTTATATGAGACTACGACTTTCTTATCTCAACGATTCCAGTCCAGGCAATCGCTGTGTCGTTTTTCTGTGAGAGCCTGCCATAATCTAATATCGCAACCGTTAGCGACATTTTTTAAAAGCGCATTGTTGCCTACTCATTGCGTACGGAAAATGCGAAATCGGGGTAGCAAGCTTGGCGAGTTATCTTAAACTTTGGCGTTGTTCGATAGTATGTAATAAGTTTATTGCAGCACCGCGAAAATCTTTTTTATAGAGAGAGAGATTTTACTTTGTGTGAATAATGCAAAATTCGAACCATGATCTTATATTTTCTAATATTTTACCAATAACTAAATATTTACCAATTTCTAAAATATTTGAATAAAACAATATTTTTATAAAAAATTAATATAAAATAATTTTTTTTAATTATTATTATTTTTTATTTTTCAATTTTTGACATTCCATCTAATTTAACAAGATTCTAAGTATGAAAGAGAAAGAAAATCACTTTTCGATAACAAACAGATCGAAGTCATTATGGGATTTTACAGCCAAGAATTATTTTGTACAGAAATAATTTAATGTATATATCTCATTTAATATTAAAAATCCAAGTAGTATGAGACCTGTATTCTGAGAAATATGAATGATTAATCATGCTAGTGCCACACAGCGAGAACATACAGCTCCTTAAAACAATATATTAAATTAACGCAAAAAAAATTTTTTATAGGTCGTCCTTATACAAATGTGTAATATTTAAATTTCATCTTATTTTTGAAAAGTAAAATGTTCCAATATGTAATTATTTTAGCTTTATTTGAAACAAAATTTTTAAATATTCCCTTTTAACTTTTGTATTTCATTCCTATTTTGCATTTGCAGGACCAACTAAAGCTTATTTTTAAAGGAACAAACATCTTTTAATATTCGTCACACTAAAATATCGTATACAAATAGAGAACAGAATTCTTATTTTTAAATAGGAATAAAAAAAATGACTTAATAGAATACAGAATTCTAAAAATTTTCCTTAAGTGCTATTTTACTTATATCAGACTTTTAAAATAATATTTTTCGACGATTTAAATAGTATTTCTGACGAGAGCTTAAGAAAAAAAAAGTGGTATGAATTTGATCAAAAGCTTAAAGTATTTTTAAGCAGTGTAAACGAAGGCGAATAATTTTCAAATAAAAAAAAGCACTATGTAAATATTTTTCAGGGGAATAGATTGTATAAAGTAAAATCAAAATAAATAAAATCTTTACTAAAAACTAATTCAAACACTAAGAACAATGGAATGTGACAATTAAAGTATGGACGAAGATTTTCTTAAAAAATGATAGCATTTGCTTATCTTTGTTTAAATTTGAAACTAAATGGAAAATTATCTTCACCCTTTATTCAGCCATCTATTAAAAACTGTCTCGTTTTCCAATATTATTCTTTTACTTTGGGGGATTATTTTGAATATTTTTTTCTCCTCAGATAAATGTTCAAGACTGCATTCAATAAATTAATGTCATTCTTTCAACATTCACTGATTTCTCTTAAATCAATATCAATTGCTGTAAAATCAAATATTTTATTTAATACTAGATGAACGCACCTTTTTCCTGTTTTATGTGAGCTTTTTCTTTCATTTTAACTTGGGCAAAAAATTAAACCTGCAAATTGACAACATTTTTTTTATTCACATACGTATATTAATTCACAAAAACAGACATTTTTTTATATCCTTAAAAAATACTTCTGTGCTACTTAATTAGCACTTTTTTCAAAGTATTATTGCAATTTTTTATAGTTTAAATACTTTATTCATTTTTAAATTAGTAGTAAAAACCTCCTCTATCTTTACAAATGAAGGAAATCGTAAAAGAACTTTTTTTCACTTCTTTTCATGATGTATAAAATACGAGTTGACAAAATATTTTCCCTGGCTTATATTTTATTCATTTCTAACTATTAGTTCATACTCCCCTATATATATATATTTATGTATATATCTTGTTCAAATTTTCAATCCTTAATAAAATACTTGTTATTCATCCACTCAAGTTCAAATACATTTCTTAAACTTGAGGTGGAGAACAATTGATATAAAAACAGTTTTTTTTATATTAATTAATTAATTTAATTTAAAAACTAAAATAAAATGATTCTTTGTAGACCAAAATAGAAATTTGAATTATTTTTTATATTACTTGTTAATTTATTTTAAACGAGATGTAACTTTCAATGCTCTATTTAAATCGGCTTCCACCTATGCAATAAAATATTGATATGCTTTGAATTCCAGAGAATATTTGAATAACTTTAAGCCATTATACATTCTGTTTTATTGGAATAAGAAAATAGAATTTTTAAAGTACAAAATCTGACACTTCTGAATTTAAAGAATAAAAGTTAATAAACCAGTGTCAATAATATATCGCATTTAGCGAAACTTATGAAAACAGACGATAATATTCTACTAATTCAAATCAATGAATGTTTGAAAAATCTCTCTTCTAGAATTTTAATAAAAAGTTTAACACTCTTTTTTTCTTACTGTCAAATTCCTTATTGGAATTCAATTTTGCCATGCCTTTGAAATCCTTTTGAATTTCTGTGCGTGATTTTTATAAATGTAGTAACGAATAATTCTTTCATTTATCTGAACCTTTTTTTAAAGGCAATTCACAATTTAATTTATGCTAACGTTGTGTTTTTTTTTCAGTCATATTTACTTTAACATTTATTTTTGAATAGCTGGCTTATAGTTTGATCATAGTGTATATTACTGGCAATGGTGTGGGAGTGATTTTGTAAATTAACAAAAAGTATGTATCATATATGTCAATGACATATTAAATAACCATAGTTACATGTTTAAATATTTATACTCATATTGTAAAAAAATTGATTTTCTATGAAATAATTTTTTTCGTAACTAGATATATTAATATATTTTAAAATTATTGGATTTATTTTTAAAAATACAATTTTTTTAAAGAAGTTTCTTGTTGAAAAATGTGGTTTATCTGTTAGCAGTAGCGCACACAAAAATTTTTCAAAGGGGAGTGTCCATGGCCGAAAGTGGATCATACCTCAAGAAAATCACCAATTGATTCTTCTAATTTTGTCGATTTTGATAACAAAAAACATTAGAAAATAAATTATTGAATTAATAATTAGCATTAATTAATAAAAATAAATTGATAATTGCAAGTATTTAATTAAATTTTACGTTATATATATATATATGTAGGATTATCATCAATCGAAAAACCCTCAAGGGCTTTGAGAGGTGTCCGGACCCCTAGGGCAGCCCCCTTGCGTGCGCCACTGTCTGTTAGTATACGCCCCGGCGTTTTAAAGTTCTTATTCTGTTTGATAACATTTGAAAAGAATTACAGTATTTTTATTCTGTTCGAAATACTTACTCTTTATAGACATTGTTCGATATTATTTAGTTATATCTTTCTAAAATTTATACCTCTCTCTATATAAAAAAAAAATTTCATGATTCTGTAATAAATTTATTTCATTTTACCGCAACAATGCCAACGTTCAAGATAACTCTCATAGTTGGCAACCCCGATTTTGCATTTTCTTACACACTGAATTGGCAACCATGCCCATACGGTTGTGATAGTAAATTATTGCAAGGTCTTGCAGAAAAATATAGCTACGATTGCCTGGATCGGAATCGTTGCGTGATAGGAAATGCGTTGTCTCATACTAAGATTTATTAAAAAGCTGCCGGTTTATCAAAATCTGTGAGATTTATCATTGAAATGCTCGTCTACGCAGCTTCAACGGGGAATTTAACTGAAGAGGAGAGTTAAGAACGAATTTTGCAAAGAAAAGAACAAATAAATAGAACTACATAATACATGTAAAATACAGTTTTACAGTTTGAGCAATGAATGTGAACACTTGTGTGGTTTGTAGAATGGGTGATGGTTCTTAGTTAGTCGGACAGGGTGTACACCCTTCTATAGTAACTTATTAAGTTTATTAAAGTTACATATAAATAAAGTAAACGTTATGCGTATAATAAAATATTGTTCTTTATCTAGCAAGTTTTTTTTTTTTTTTGCTTACAGTAGAACGTCGTTTATCCGAATCAATTGGGACCGGACACCGTTGTTCGGATAACCAAAAACCGAATGCGATCCATGCAATATATGATACTGGACACTATACAAATATTGAAAATCATCACATGGGGAAACGGGCTTGAAGAAAAAGCAAAATAGGTACAAAACGTTGCACTTTTACCTTGATTGTGAAAAATAATAATTTATTTTTCACTGTATCATTGTACACCTTCGTTTTTCCACTGCAAGGTCTTTGATTCTCTTCAGCAGCAGTAGTTGAGTAAGACAGCACTCTGATTGTTGTTCGTACCACTCCATAGCTGTCTCTAACACAAAAAATGAGTCAACATTTGATGGATCCTTGCTACTTTCGTTGTTCCTGTTTTTGTCCTCGTCTTCATCCATTTCATCGTCGAAAGGGTCGGATTCTTCTTGCACGGAAGTCACTATCTCGTCATTATTTAGCATTTGAAATCCACTGTCTTCTACATCACATGCTATCCAGGTTTCTGCAACAACAAAACTCAACAAAAGAGCACGTATACACCCCCTCACAAACTAACCTAATATTTCACGCAGATGTTTACAAAATCACACAACCGAAATTCCCCAAATATCCCTCACCTTGGGTTTTCCGGTCACTTTTGGCCTCACAGGACACAAATATTTAGCATTGCACTGTTCGAAAACGTATCCGGACTTTGGTTCGGATATTTGACGTTTCGAATAATAAACGTTCGGATAAACGACGTTCTACTGTTATTAGTTTACAGAACGTTAAGAAAACAGAATTTCTTCTTAGAATGCAATATTTTCAACATTTGGCTACAGTTATTGTTCTAACTCTCCGCTTTCTTTTTTTAAAAAAGCAGCAAAAAAAGAATATATATTATTTAAAGTAACGATGGATGACGATTAAATTAATGATTTAAATTAACACCATGGAGCGAAAAATGAGCTACATCTCTCCACAAAATTTTAAAACTCCAAAGGAATCTTGATGAATTTTGTAGAGAACCTACCTCGCAAAATTTCCTCTCCCTACGGTATTAGGCGGTAAACGTTCATGGCAAGACTATATGGATAGTGATTAAGAGCTTCATGAAGAATGTTGTGCATTGATGGGAGGCTGGCAATGGGGTTGGTCCCCAAACAATTCGTAATTTGTGTATTCCCTTTGTTTACAGGATGTTGTTGAAATTCGTTGAAATTCCTTAGACCGGGGAACCGGGTGCTGTCGCCGGGACTCGAGGGTGAATAACCACATAAATTTAATGGAAACTGTAACGTTGCGCATGGGGATTTGACCAATGGGGGTCTCCGTAAAATAGTGCGCGTAGTCATAAAGTTGGAAATTTGGTTCTCCCTTAAAAGGCGCCACGCGACAATTTTTGACATCTTTTACTCTTTACTTTTCATTCATAGTCAGAAACTCGAAGTCTCGCAGACCGCGAGACCCTGGCCGTTTGATAAGTAGAAATAATATAAGGCCCCCTCCGTTTCAGATAAGTAGAAATCTTAAATGTATTCAATGTTTCTTTAATTCTTAATTTTATTTGTGTTTAATCGTGTAATCTAGAAATGTAATAAACTAAATTAATTCAATTTAAATCTGAGTATGCTCATTAAGAGTTGCGTTATCTTTGAATTAGTTAGAGTAGATTAACTCATTTGTGATGCGGACTAAAAGTTTGAATAAGCGAACCTGGGTTTTATGATGCTAGTTAAATTAAGTGATTTTTAAGAGTAATTAAAAGTAGCTCCGCATCAGTATCGAAGATGGTGGTAAACACAAACGTGTGCCACCTTCTTGTGCGCTGTGTGACGTCGTGGCCTCGACTGCAGGTGGACGCCAAGCTAATTAAGAAATTACTTTTTACTGTGATCTAATCAACTTTTTATTTCAGGTACAACATTCAGAAGATCACTGGAAAGAGAAAAAAAATCAGTTACAGGTGTTCGTTCTATTCAGCCAGCTAGTTCTATTTAACATTGGTGTCTGCATGGGTGAACACTCCTTGCGGCTTCTTTGCTCTTCCATCGGATACTGCCTCAGGAGTCAATCTCGCTAGTCCATCGGGTTCTGTCTCGGGAGTCTATCGTCGGGATTAGATCGGAAGGCCCTCGCCTCGCGCTTTCTTCCTAGATCCGTCGATTCTGTCTCGGAGGTCTATCGTAGGAGTCGATCGGGAGCCATCGCACTTTTTCCTTCGTCCGCAGGATTCTGTTTCGGGAATCTCTCGTGGGAGTCTATCCAGAGCCTTCCTTTTTCTTTTTGCACCCGTCACCTCGGTCCTGCACGTCCTCCATTCGTGCAGAGATAACAAAAGTTCGGTCCTTCTCAAAGGTCCCCGCGACAAGGGCTTGGCTGACATATGGCACTTGAAACATCTCGCCGCCGTCTGCCGAGGCGCCAGCCTTTCAAGACGGACAATCACTGCCTATGAATGAAAAATAATGCAGTGATGCCCAGCCCATAGTGTTTGCCAGTCACACCGTCGCCGACAGTTCAGCTGTCCGACAAGACACAATGCCGCCAAAGCCACGTGTTCCCCAGCTATGGAGCACATACTGAATAGGGGAGATTTCTCCATTGTGACGAGGTCACAGCTGCCTCTCCCTGCAGCGGATTCTAACGCTAATCTTTCCATTTCAGCTGCTAAGCGAGCCGAACGTATCTACCTTAGATTTGGTCTTCCGGATCTTACACGGTCCAGTTTATTCAAATCACTGAACAAGCTTTATAAGACCTTCCACTGTTGAAGGTCCTTTTAGTAGTCTTCAACTTTTTCTGAAGTCGGAATTAACAACAGCCGCTGATTCCTCGTTTATATAAAACAGCTTCATCAATAAGCTTTGTCTTTCCTCCTCAGCATCCTTGTTCACGCAAAAATGGATCTGAAACAAGAGCATCAGTATTTATAATTACCTGTCTCATTTGCTTACTTCCGAATAAGTCGTTTGTGAAAGAGTCATCTGTCAGATGTTTTTGAATTAGTTTTTTTCTTATCTTAAAAAATTCCCGTGACTTATCGATGCTAAACCTGCAAATCATTTTTAATTTTGTTTAATTTTCCAGGTCTTGTTATTTTTTAACGGTTTTACGAAATTTTTGCTCATTTGTATATTAATAACTATTTAATATGATTAAATATAGTGTACAGTAAATAAATTTATAAAGATAATATTACCTAGTTTTTCTGAATTTAACTGTAATATTTCTACAGTTAACTGCCAAAACCCTCTTGTTCCTGAACTCTCTCTCTTTCAGAAATCTCTTTACACCAGAAAATTCATTTCTTTGTGTGCTTTGAACTAAACGCTTCTAGAGCGAATGTCTGTCAAGTGTAATGTTTTTCCGTTTCAATAGCTTTTCAGGTTGATGGATACTTTCAATTAAATGAAAATAGCCTCATGCAATCCGTATTTACTTTGTTAGACCACTTGTTTATCTGCCATTCTAAGTACCAAATTACCATGTCTTAACGGTGTAAGTACTTCACCTATGAAAATGAATTGCACCTCTTTAGTTTCACTTAAGAAAATATCCATTTCCCATTTGTGAAAGAGGGGATATAATCAATTCTGTCTCTCCCAGACATTTTCGATCTTTAACGAACAATGCTGTGTCTTTCTTTTTACTTTTTCTTCCCAAATCTCTTTATGTGATATACTGACTTTCCAACTCAAATAATGTTTCAAGTAATGTGACTGCAATTATTATCTCATTTGGAATAAGTAATACTACTTATGCATCCCCTTATTATTTATTGACAGTTCTAATAATGGCGTGCTTTATGTATTTCATTTTTTAATTATTGTAGATTCAATTGGTATTTCCTTTTAGAAATTATTGGAAGGGGGAAAATACATTTTACATTCCCGTGGACTAATAGGATGATATTTTTCTCTAACTGAACACAAAACTGCAATTTTTCTGAACTATATCGTACTTCTCTTTGCTAGAAATGAAAACTGTATTTCATAAAGACGCCTTGGGACTTCTTGAGGCTCTGAGCCCCTAAGCAAAAGTAGGCCGCAACTGTTACAATGTTATCGAACTTAATATATTCTCGGCCTAATTATCATAATGCGTAACTCCACAAATGAAATAAATTTTATATAAGAGTGCTAAGCGCCCAACGCTGTTCGGCGCGATTTCTTAATCACGCAGAACAACGGTTGTTATTGAGTTACGTGGAGTCCAAGATTGCGACTGAGCGTTAACAAATCACCTGGAAAAAAATTGAAAAGGAGAACTGTTTTTTGAAATATATTTCAAATAAAAAAAGAAAACCAATAAAAAATAACTCTAATACACGTTATATCCATGGCAACCCCTTTACCCCACGATAAAAATATCAAGGTAACCATATCATAATGTTATAGCCAACCATCTTTGCGAACATAAACAACAACTTGGCGCGCAGCACTCGGATGTCAAGTTAGTCCCCCAGAAGGAGTCATGCATTTTGATAATTTGGTCGACGATATATTGAAGCACACCAAGTATATTTTCCCAGCAATGATACGTTGCTTGTGAGAAAATTAGTTTTAAGGATAAAGCAATTTTTCCAGCATTAACTTGAATAGGATTGTAACTAACCTACGATAGTGAACAGGGTTAACTGATTGACGACTATATTGCCATTGGTGACAGATTTGGCAATAAATTTGGCTACAAATTGTATTGGTAAGGAAACTTCGAGAAGTGGCGGGTATTGACTCTTCTGGAAATTTCCGTGAGACTGAATAAGGTACCTCTGAGTTCAGAAGTCAATCAATCGAGTTCAGAATTTGTGTGTACGCTATCTGCGATAAGACGGTCAGACTTCATCTGTTGTAGTTCCTTCCTTGTTCTAGAAAGCCGTTTCTGGAGAGCTGAAAAGCTTGTTTATGATTAGTGCATTTTTACATTATAGTAAATAATCTGTTTTAATAATGCTTTGTGTAAATACGTCGCTTTGTCTTCGTGACAATAAATGGATCGCCACGATAGAATCGCAAGAAATTCGTGTTGGGCATGAATATACGAACCAAATCATTGGCGGACCGTTCGACTCGTTAAGATGAGCTCACCCCATTATTCCATAAATTATAAAGATTGCCCTGATCAAAAATGGAAAAGTTGAATAAAAAGAAAACACCTTTTTTGGTCATTAAAATAAATCGCGCTGGGCGTTTTAACACATGTCCCATGGTTTCGACATTAGGTCAATATCTTCGTTGTAGAAAGATTGTGGTTGATCCTCAAGTAAGGCCTGCAAAGCTTTCTTCACCTCATCGTCTGAATGGAAACGTTGTGCTCTCTTAAGTGTAAAAAGTGTGAAAAGTTACAAGGCGAAAAGTCTGGACTGTAAGGTGGGTGTTCCAACACTTTTCAACGAATTTCTTAAGGTTGTCTGGACTTCACGAGAGACGTTTGCGCCGGCATTGTCATGAAGATATGGTATTGTTTGCCACCTTTCTTGAAAACTCTTGCACCTATTGTTCAAACTAATCAGCACTCACCATAGACTGACACCATTCGCTGATAATTGCCAGCATTCACCTTACCCTTCGTAATCAGAAACCATACTACCGCGCAATGCTCTAATATGGGTGCATCCGTGAATAGCACAACATTACTTTTGATCTATTTTCTCAACCAAAAACTGGTCTCATCATTGCATGCCGTAAGCGGTGTACATCACCTACCATTCTTTATATCCATGTTTGTTACTGCTGATATAGTTGCAATTATTTTGACACAATTGCACGTGTCCACTTTTCATTTGGGCAACCCTTCAACCATTCCAAAAAATTTTCAAGCTTTTAAGAAAACCTTTACGAAGTCATAATTGTTCAATATCTCTAGAAAATTGCTATACGTTTGATGTTTCTATTAATTACGAAATTCGTTGCTAATATCCCTCATCGGCTTTATAATGCTACAATAATAAACAATGGGTAGCCTAATGGTTAGAGCATCGGACTCCAGACAGGAAGGCATGGGTTCTATGCCCGATGCCACCAAATACCCTCCGAGTACACACGGGGTACGTCCTCATTAAATCAGTGGGTCCGAAAGTCTTGAGGGTGGTCGCAGAAGAAACCGCGCGTGCAAGGGTTGAAGAATATTTCCCTCTTCTCTAGTTTCATGCTGAAATTGTGGAGGTGGAGATAGGTGGTATCGCCATCTATCGTGTAGAAGTCCAACCTGTCTCAGGCTCTTGCAACTTTCATTCCTTCTCTTCGGGAAGGCACGACAGCAACATTAATAAACAATCAATCAATCAAATTCCATTATTAACCTTTATTAAACAATAGTATAACGTCCATCTTTTCAATTATTCTGATTAGCATATTTCGATAGCATTCTAATTGCAACTAATATAACCGAGGTCAATCTCCAATAAATTAAGGTTAATTTCATTATTATAAAGTTAAAAAAAAATTTTAAACAAACAATCTTTTATATATATATATACTCAAATAAATTTCTTTTTTAAAATCTTATGTGTGTTATTACGAATAATAGTAGCGTATTTTTAAAAGAAAGTGTTTTAAAAATTTTACTGTAAAGACGCATGAAACACTTGATGAACTTAGATGGAAAACGGGATTTGAGCCATGATTGTGACGTCACATGAGTCAACAAAATTACAATATTTTCTTCATCCAACTTAAGCTGAATTAATCTCGTTTATATGTAGTTATAGGGGCCGGTGGATTGTGTAGTTGGTTTGGAGCTAGTGCTGACGCTCAAGTTTGCGGGTGTGACCCCGGACCAAATCGGTGGATTGTAATGATGCAAAAATTGGCACCATCCATGTCGTATGATTATGCGGCATGTAAAGGTTTCCTTGAGTGCCTATTTGGCTTAGATGCTCTGGGCAAAATTATAAACTCCTGGTACGGTTTCGCATTTGAAGGGATCATTTGCTTCCCTCTGGGGAGAATACTGGGCTTCTCAAAAATGGGTGATTGGAAAACCACCTAGATCAGGGGTAGCGAACCTTTATGAATCAGCGTGCCATTTTTAACATGCTTTTATAAGTTTCCCTTGTATGTAACGGAATCTTAGAACTCGATTTTTACCCACTTTAAAAGATCGGATTAATTTGAAATTTTGCACACTCTTCAAGGACTGATGACAATACAATAATTTCGTAATTCTGTTCCATTGTCCTTATCAGAATCTTCAGGAATAACGTTAATCAGATTTGGGGATAATTCCATGTACCACTTCCAAATTTAGCAACTTATTGCATATACAATTTTCAAATTTACGACTAATGCCACATACCGTTTTCAGATTTGGCGATTAATTCTATGTACCAATTCCAGATTTGGCGACTAATTCCAGATTTAGCGACTAAAAGAATAAGGTATAACCCTAAAGCGAATGTTTTAAAGCTAATTATATGCAAGTGTAAAATACACTTGTGGTTAATAAAAATAAAATAAAAAAAGTGTTCTTTATGTGAGAACGTGGAGGGTGGGTGTATGCAAGCAATTTCTAACCGTAATATAAACATTTTTCTAAATATGAAAATAAAAAAAAAGGCTCGTACATGTGGGGAAAAAAATAATTTATCTTCCAACTGCTAAATTTTTTTATAACGCAATACGTTTAGAAATGATGATAGGAATTAACATTATAGCAATACGTTTAAAAGGGGATAATACGATTGACACTTACGCTTTCTTGAAAGTCTGTCCAAGTAGAGTTTTGTAATTGATTAGACTGTGTGACTTTTTCCGATGAGTTACAGATTTGAAATTTGGACCATAGCTCAGAAGTAGATGACAATGTATAAAAATGTGGGGGGAAAAACTAAAAGAAATAATTTTATACTTTTTAGTCCGTTATAAAAACATGGTACATTTATTTTTTTTTAATTCGAACTTTTTCTACTAGCCACGTAATTCCGGCTCCAAATATCAAACTCAAGGATAAATTCAACAATGAATAAACGATATTTTAAAAAACTTTAAAAAAAAACGCTTTTATTGCAGATTGAACTAAAAAATAATAAATCATAGTTAAAAAAAACAACTAAAGAACAAGCTTTTATACTGATTCGAACTAAAAAGTAAAAAAATAATTCTTAATATAAGAATAAAATCATGAACGAGAAAATTAATGTCATTGGCGTAAAAGCGTGGGGTGCTTTGTACTACATTTTTACACTAACTCATCATTTCGGAATAGAACTAGTAAGAAATTATAACAATTAAATACAGAGCACCCCACGCTTTTACACCAATGACATTAATTTTCTCGTTCATCATTTTATTCTTATATTAAGAATTATTTTTTTACTTGTTAGTTCGAATCAGTATAAAAGCGTGTTCTTTAGTTTTTTTTAAACTATAATTTATTTCATAAGAAAAATTTGATGAGGTATATAGACGTGCCGCCAAATAATTTTGACTTATGATTATTGGAAAAATAATAAAACTAAATACTATAACAACTCAAAACTATTTATTTATTATGAAAAAATACATTTTGCACACTGTGTAGTAGGAAATATTTTAGTTATATGTGTAATTCAAATTATATAAAGTAACATTAGCGTGACTTCTGTTGTTGCAGATTAGATGACAAATAACATAATAGAATTGTAAGATGTTATTCTTAGCAGAATGCATGCTGAATTGGAGTCATGTGCCATGCGGTTTTAAAGCAAGTCTTTAATGTTATTCCTCTCTGAAAATTATGATTGTAGGCATAGTTAGATGAAAGTATGATAAAAATAGTATGAACCAGTTTCTTATTAAATAGTTAAAAGTGTATGGAATCGAACTCCTTGTTTCCAAAATTTATTTACTAACATTTTTACTTAATCTTTCTGTTTTTATCAATTCCAACTTTTCTTTTTTTTCTATAAATTTTTGAATTCATATTGAACTACACTGGAAATCAGTCAGTGGTATTTCAAATTCTTCAATTTCCAACCAATCAAATTGGGTTAAGTTCAGGTTATCAAATAAAGTCATATTAAGTTGCATAATAATCTTGAGTGTTTTCGAGAATTTTATCAACTTAGAAAATATCACTGAAAATCCCTTAATTGAAGAATCAACCGCCACTTTGCGACCAATCACTCTTGTTCGTTCGTAATACTTCTTAGTGGACTTTGTTATTTTGAACTAAAATGCAAACGGTTTTGATCGATGGCGTGGCCCAAATATTGTGTTACATGACACGCATGCTATTCGTTCACCATTTCTGACCTAGATGGTACCGTACTAAAAAGAGATACTTTTGAGAAATTCCTAGGTCTGCAATAGTAAAATTCCAATCCGCAAACCCTTTGAAAAAAATAGTTTATAGGCGGGAAATGTGAGCGGCCTCTATTAAGGAGTTGTGAAATATTCAAAGAAGCTATTCTTTTCTTAATAGATAATCACTAATTTAGATAATAACAATTTGAAAATTTATAAAACTGAACAAATAATTTATATGGAATTAATATATATAAATGTAAATTTTAGTAGCTAATGAACTGGTGATCAAACATAATTGCACATTTCAAGTGATAGAATAACACCTAGGACAAAAAGGTAACACTGCCGGAAATTTTACTCAAAAATTATGTGATCCAGGTAACTTTAGTGGTCATGGTCAAGAAATCGTGTGCAGCATTGTTGAGTAACGGCTTCGAGTACTAATGCAATTGAATATCAGCCTTTTGTAAACTGCCAGATGCGCGTTAAATCTCTTATGACTTCTGAGCTCCAAGTCCTCGCGCTCTTGTGGATGGGAAGTTAGAAAAATGGGGAGTCAGGTCAAGTTTCATCCGTCTCATTAGACCATAATGTTCATGATTGCAATGTCCTCTGCTTAAAACCTTCACTTTGTTCTAATGTGGAATATATATTGTTACGTTGGTCAGGGTTCAAGGATTGTATGAATTCAGGAGCGATTGAAATTTATTGTCCAAAAATAATCCTTGAAATACCGCAGCTATATTCGCCGATTAAATCTCAGAAGACCTTAACACTTTCTACGTTGTACAGATAAAACTCTCAGTGTCTAAAATACAAGTATTTTAAGGATTATTCATAAACACTCGTTTGTCCTACTTAACAGTCTAAGTAGAAACTAAGCGTTAGTCTACTCTCATCTCGGTCAAATCAATACTGCTTTTCAACGGTAAAAAAGAGATTAACCAGTTTTGGCGATTGACTTCCTATTTATAGTCTTCACGGATTTTTCCCGAAAACTCCGTTTTCATTATAGATCGTGATAATAGTAGATTTATTCATTAATTTACAGAAGAATCCATATGGACGTGAAATCTCCAAAAATAGTCGCCAAAAATATTGCCAATATTTCACCAAGTTTTTATTGCATCGCCATTTTAATGTAAGGATCAGCGTTGCTTGCGAATATTACAATTTTAACATAAAACAAATACAACAAACAGTAATATTAACGTATTACACATCGAGATAGAAATTATTTTCAATATTTTAAGCATTCATTACACAAAATTCGTAACAATATATATATTTTTTGATAATATATGTATATATATAATATTACGAATTTTTTTAAAATAGTGTAAATAATCTATATTTGGATGCGTAATACATTTATATTACTCTGTTATATTATGTTAAAACTGTAATATTCCCAAGCAACGCCGTCCCTTACGTTATAATGGGATTTCAATAGGATCTTGACGAAATATTGGCGTGATAGAGCCAAATTTGCATCATTCTGGCGACTTTGGTGATCAAATAGGTGACATTCTCGAACATGTGAGCGAGTTTGGGACCTTCTGGATTCTTCTTGAAATTAGTGGAGAAATCCATTAATTTCCCGATCTGTGACGCAAGCGCATCTATCTCGAAGTTTCGGCCACGGCTATAAATAGAGCGATACTCGTCGAAACGAGTCATTCTGGTTTTGACTAGCGATTAGTGAGCATTGTTTTGACTAGTGATTAGCTCGGCTGTGCTTGTGAATAAGCTTAGACATACGTGTATTTTAGACACTGTTTATTGTGTCTGAGTGCTGTTGAGGTGTAAAATTCTTCTGATATTTATTCTGCGAATTTTGCTGTTGAATCCTGTATTTCAAGGATTGATTTTCGACAATAAGTTCTCATTGCTCGTAAAGAATTGTCTTGTTGTTCACGACTGATTAGCATAAAATCTTCGAACCCCTATCAATGTAATAATATATATATATACAATCGACTCTCAATAATTCGAGACTGAAGGGACCAATGAAAAACTTTGAATTATCAAAATAGTAGGAAAAAACTCCCAAAATATACGAAGATAAATTTTTTATAACACATTTAAACTTGAAACTAAGTAATAAAACAACAATTGTACATGTGTATAAAATTATTTTAAAGTATTTTTAAAAAGTATATATTACATAGTATTAATATTAAACAAAAGTTAAAAACCTGTATTAAAAGAATACATACTGTACATAATTGTTTTCATGAAAAAATCTGTTACCTTTTTTTGTTTTATGGCATTCAATCTAACTTTGTCAATAGTTTTTTCTAGAATAAATGAAGCTTGAAAAACGTCCGCATCGACATTATTTTGAAGGGAAAAGTTACGTAGTTTGTTTAGCACAATTTAGCTTCTGTCAGAGTTATCAGAGTCTACTTCATTGGTCATCAAAGGGGCTACGTTACAGGAGAGACAAGCAGAAACAATACAACACAAAACATGTAAGCTCCAACCTATTTTACTACATGACTCTACATGATAGTAACTGTTGGAATTGTCGTGGATTTTATTAGATCACTTCGAAGTATCGAGTGTTGTAGTCTAGCCGGCTACAGATTTTACTTCAAAATATTGAACTTACCAAACCGTATTGTTTTGGTTCGAAATATCAAAAGTTTTTCTAGGGCATATACTTCGAGCATATACTTCGAATTAGCGAGATGTTCATATTATCGAAGGTTTGAATTAGCGAGAGAGTCGACTATATATTTAATCCTAATAATATTCTTTCAATACTCCTCTTATTTACACGACTTCTCCATTAGTTTTCTATAATGAATAAATGCTTTATAAACTCTGTCAGACTGGAAAATGTATTAAATCATGCTTCTTGATTAGAAATATTTTATTTTCAGAAACGTTTATCGTATCTTCATTGCGTCCAAATACTTTAGGAACTACTTTAATCGATGTGCCACGATCTAATTATTTCACAGAAAAATTACATCTATGTACAAACGAGCAAATATCTCTTACTATCTCATTTTTGAATAGATAAATCAAAAGTTCTAAACTTCTAATAAAATAAAAACTAAATTAACCGATCGATTTCGGAATGGTTAGATTTCATTTCTTTTCGAATGGAACGTTTGTAACTCGTCATTCAATTCTCTAAGTTATAGTTTCGAATTCAATGATTCAATTTGTATTTACGTGGGCGTTTCTTTCATATCGAGAATTTACCAAAAAAGTATTAGTTATAATAATAGTTATGAACCTTAACCAATAATAATTATTAGGAATGTTTAACTTAACTAATTGGAATATCTAAATAAAGAATAGATTTTAAACAAAGAAACTTTATAATGAGAGATGTTTTTAGCTTATCGTTTCATGTATTCGCTTAAAGCATTGTTACAGCAATCATTCCGAAAATGAAACGTTTTTTTTATGCTTAAATTTAATTAAATTGAGCTTTTATTAAAAATTTGTCAACGAATGTTTTAATAAATTTAAAACTTAGCAAGGGCTCAGAATAATTAATTTAGTAATTTTGAAATTAATTAAATATCGATCTTTAGTCATTTAATTTAAAAGCAATGCAAGAAGCGTGTGATTATTTTTAAATTATTAAGTGCAATACAATATACAATTTAACACGAATTAAAATCCGACGTATAACGCGAGCGTATACTTTCAAGCTGATTTTTTTTAAATTTTTGAGTATATTCATCGTATAACGGCCACCCCCATTTTTAACAACCTTTTAAAAGCTTCACTTGTATATAACATAATCTTCGAATGTATCTATCATGTTATTATGACGTCACGTATTATGAACCGATTGGCTGGCAACACGGAATAACAGTTATCATGGTCTCATGATAACTGCGATTATGAAGTAATCGCATCTATGAAGTCACATGTTAATCACTTAATCGCAGTTATGAAGTCACATGTGAATTTAGCTCATAAATCTGTATTTTATATAAAAATATATGTGCTGCAAGAGTTGAATTTTTATCTAATATTCTAACAATTCTTCTTTGCCAACCCCCGCGGTTTCTTCATTACAAGCATTAATAATTCACTAACTGCATGGCCTGGCGTTACACGGACTTTTTCGAGTGAATAACTATTGCAAATGGAGATTTCCTGCTCCACACTCGGTGTCAGCATTTCCTGGTGTGTGTTTGATTTATATATAAATGTCATTAAAATTCACTTTTCTTAAACTTCTTCCACTTCTTTTCCTTGCAAGACAGGTTTCTTTTCTCTCTGCTTAGCCCGCTGTGTCACAGGCTTTTTCGAGAAAAGAAATCTTTTCCCTAAGGATAAGATCTTTCTTCAAGTTTCTATTTTCTATCAATAGTTTACAAAAGTACTATGCTGTAGTTAATGAAAATATTAATTTATATATATATATATATATAATAAATATATAATATATATATATATAATATAATAATATATATATAATATATATATATATATATATATATATATATAAAACAATAAAAAGAAAATATTTTGGCAATATGTATTAAAAAAATGAATATATTCCTTATTTTTATCTATAGTTAATTTCTCAGAATATAAAATAAAAAAATGGCTTTCAGATTTTAATCCACTTATCAATCATAATTTTAAATACACTGCTGGCCACCGTAAATGCAACACCAAGAAAGACACGAGATAGCACAACAAAATTTATTTTGTAGATAACATGTTGACCAAGTATCAAATGATTAAATTTATAGACTTCTGTGAAGTGTGGTTCCGGCCAGAATCAGTAGCCAGAGTAGCCGCCATTGTTGGAGATCACCGCTGCCACACGCCTCGGAATTGATTGAAAGAGACTTTGTATGTGTTCTTGGGGTACAGCAGACCAAGCAGTTTCCACACGTTGCCAAGTTGATCTGGTGTGGCATCTGGGGGTGTAAACTGGGTCAATCGTTGAGCAACCATGGACCACATGTTTTCTATCGGCTAAAGATCCGGAGAGCGAGACGGCCAGGAAAGCAATTCAATCTGGTGATTGACGAAGAACCTTTGGACAATGCATGCCACGTGTGGTCGCACATTATCCTGTTAGAATATGGCTGTGGCCAAGCCCTGAATGTAAGGAAGGACAACTGGCTCCAAACCTCGGAGATGTAGAGCTGGCTGTTTCAAGTACCGAAAATGCGTACTAGAGGAGTGTGAGAGTGATATCCAATACCACCAAATACCATAATACCCGGTGCAGGACCAGTGTGGCGGTGCATAACGCAGCTGTTCAGCGTCCTCTCTCCAAGTTGTCTCCAGACTCGAATCCAACCATCGTGGTGTTGCAGACAGATGCGTGACTCGTCAGTAAATACAACTTCATTCCATTTTGCAGCCCCCATCCTTCTTTCATCGCACCATTGGTGACGGAGACGTCTGTGGTTCTGCGTCAAGGGTAGACCAAGCAATGGACGTCTTGCGGACCGACCACTCTGCTATAAACGGCGACGAATGGTACGCGCAGACACCGAATGATGCGATACAGTCTCAATGTGCTGTGCTATGGTTCGTGATGTGACTGAACGATGCGTCACTGCCATGTGCACAATTTGCTTGTCCGCACGTGAAGCGGTGCAACGAAGTGGATGCGATCGACCACGTCGGTCCGTCGTACCCTCCTGCATCCAACGGTCACATATCCGCATTACAGTTGTTTGGTTTCGTCCAACACGACT
>BMAO01029792.1:0-30513 GCA_019973975.1 Trichonephila clavata | reverse complement strand
TTTCCAATTGATTTTTTAAAATTTTCTTGTTTCACATGATACATGTGGAGGGATATTGTCATGGAGATCCGAAATCGTTGCTGCTTTACTCGAAAATTTTACACCAACTGTTCTAAGACATTCGACCTAAAAATTGCGCTCCATAGACCGCTGTTGTTCGTAATGACAGTCACTGTTCACATTCTGCAATCAGAGAAACCGTACTACCACAAGTTGTTCTGATATGGATGCGTCCTTAATGGTATGACTACTTTTGATTAATTTCCTCTACCACTAACAAGTTTCACTGTTAAATATCGGATGCAGTGTATACTTCTTACCGTCCTTCGAGTCCATGTTTGGTGGCTCTGCTATCACACACTGCAATCAATTTGATGCAATCACGTATGCCCACTTTTCATTTGGGCAACTTTTATAAAGAAAATTATTTTTATAATTTTCAATAAGTAATATTTGACAGATTTGTAGAAAATTCTCATATCATATTATTCAACAGAAAACTTAAGTGTAATTAAATAACGAATAATATTTTGTTAGTACATTTACGTGTGAAATCCATTTTAAAGAACTATGATAGTTCTTGCTGTAGTTTAAGAAAGTGAATTTGTGTTGAACATTCTTCTTAAAAAAGAGTAAATTAAAGTAAGTAAAATGCACTTAATACAAGACGAGCACTTTTTAAAGCACTTTTTACAAGATGAGTTACAAAAATAAAAATATGACATTGGATGAAGTGATATGACTTAGCCAAAGGATTAGCATATCTTACAATAACTGCATGTATCTTTAATGGATTTAAGAATCTTATGCATACTACAAAAGTTCTCTTTCAAAATCGATTTTCCCTCTCCTGCATTTTAAAAAATAATAGAACTTTACTTAGCCTTAATTTCGACAGCTTGAAATAAAAATATTTAAGAAATGATTTTGATGACACAAATAATGATACTTTAAAGCTTTTATGTGCATAAAATTATTTTCACAATGATATTTAGAAACAAATAGATGATAGTTGACTGAATAAATTATTTTTGCTATCATATTTTTTATATTTTGATAAATTTCATAAAATGTTTGATCTTCGTGCAATTATAAACATAATATTTTATTGTTTAAACAGTACTAGTTTTTAAGAATTTCATTCTAAGATTCAATTCTTAGCCAGTTTTCATCAACTAATCCTTTGACGACACATTTAAAAATATAAGTTTAAAAGAAAATAATTGTACTTAAGACCTAGTTGTTTATACATATTTTTGAAAGTTAAAATGTGTGTCTTTAATATACATTTATTCTAACCATTATATCAACTTCCCCTTCATTATACCAGTTTTTTTACACAAAGGTAACTTTATTCCTTAGTTATATATTCCTTAGTGCATTCTTAATGGATAAATCTCATACTTTGATGTTGATGTATAAATAACTCATTCAATGAACATTGCATTCAGACACCTCATTAACTCTATTATGTACTATTAATAACCACTGGAAGATCGAAATAACTAGGAGTAGGTGATGTTTCCTTGTAGATTCGAGAACCTAATGTCGGACAATTGTCAAAGGCTCTACTGTTTTAGTTGACCATTCGGGCATTAGCTATTTATTTACGGAGCGCACCACACATGATGAAAGATATTAAGGGCGCAGACCATTTGTCGTAGCATCCCTGATGCAATTCTGTTTCTCGGTGATTGGTGGAGAATATTGTTCAGTTGAGAGTAAAGAAATCTGTGGATGAGAATTGTGTAATGAGCGAGAGAATGATGAATTCTCTTGACGGGTTTGTGGTTTAGTTTGGAATTTGTGTTGAAACGAGGAATATTTACAAAATATTTTTTGATGTAATTGGCTTAAGAATATATTATTTAAACATTGGAGATAATATAAGTATTTTATACTAATTACGATTAGCTTTATACTTGAAGGACTGAAAGATTTATGGAGAAGCTTGTAAGTTTAAATTTGTTTCATAAGTATGATTTTCAGAAGTAAGACAAAGAGTACTTATGAGAAAAGAGAATATTTTTTTGAGTCATACGTCTTCAACGATATTTTTTAAAAATGTTTATTTTAATTTTTATCTATAAATATATTAAAGCAAATTAAAACTACAATCCAATCTTTTAATATATTAAAAATATGATTTTTAGTCCCAGACCTGTTTTTTAATATTGTGTGCAAGAAAATAAATAATTTTTTTAAAAATCGATTTGCACTTTTGTAAACAGTTTTATTTTTTAAATCAAGTAAGATTTTATCATACACTGACGCTCCTCTAAAAGGCAACAACAGGACAAGGCAAATCAAAGACAAAGTTTATAGAGGGATTACATACAGTAAAAAAGCTAAAATAGTTGAAAATACACTGTCTTCTTCACCTCACACATGTAAATACGAAGAAGAGCTCAGTATTAAGTTTTACCTATACGACTGGCAATAATATTGCTACACATCTCCACAACGAGTCAAAAATGCTTTCGATGTCTTGTTGGATTGTAGCACAGTTCGAAATACCTACAAATAATTAGCAAAGCTGATTTGGTGAAGCAACAGATGGTGTACTCTAGCCCAGTGGGTTCTCCAATAAACGATATGGCGTATTCAATAGGCAATAGATTGAAACGGCAGGTAGGCTGTCAGCAATGAATCTGGTTAGCTGAAAAACAGAGAACATTAAACACTGCTTTTGCGTGTGGTCGGAATTATTCTGTTGAAATGTGACAGCAGGCAAACTAAGTAGAAATGTATCAAAACTTATGATACTTTGCTTTAACTGGTAGGTGTGTAACCTTCTATCTTGCGAAGTTTTCTCTTAAAACTTGCTTCTTTGTTTCAAATGGGCTACATTTTGGCCGCTAGACCATTTGCAGTTACGGCAAGTTCCCAAGAGACGAAACCATTTAATTGGTAGCACCATCTTGTGGCAACTTCCACCATCAAATTGGGATATGAATTTTATTCAATCCAAACTCTCGTTGGATGCTGAATATTTGTGATTTAATTTTTCTGGGAGTGCCAAAGTCAAATTGGTGCTTAAGGAATTTTTTTCATGCCAACTTAATCAATATGCATGCATGCTATGATTTTCGCATTCCAGAAAAGCTATCATATCCAGAAGTGATCAAACCCACAAACTTAGGCTTATAAGGCGGACTTAGGCTTATAAGGCGGACACGCAACATTACAGTCATCGAGCCGAGTTTCTCTTAAAATGAACATGGGTAGATTTTTTCAAAGCTTCACTGCTTTAAAAGTATCACCCCATGTTAAACGAGTTTAACTCCCTCAGAAAGAACATAATATTTAGATTAGTGCTAAGGCAAGAAAGTTAGAGAAAGACAGAGATAATTGTGGGAATATATTAGTTAGTTGAGAAGTAAGCGATTAGCAACTTGGAGATTTTCACTTCATGTTTAAGAATTTTATTCTGCAACTGCTTAGTAATTCTTTACGTATACTCAGATACTTATTAATCGTAATAGTGAATTCCATTTTGGAAATTGGAAAATTCATTTTTATTTCTTAATATATGGCATTCTGTTTTTACCAAATATGCCGGGTCTTTTACGTTTCCATATTTCCTCTGATTAAAGTTCAAGTTAGACACATAAATTCAGTTACACAAAAAATAATTTTCGCGAAAAAAAATGACTCGTGTGGCATTATAAAAAAATGTAATGAATGCTAAATATATTTGCGTATAAATAATCCAATAGCTCTGAGAAAGTTAACTTAAAAAAGTTTTTTAAAGAAAAGTGATAAAAAAAAACTAACATCTACAAATTAAACGTATAAAACACAAAATATCCCTTTGTTGTTCTATAGACTTTTCCTGTTCATTTAGTTTGAGACATTTTAGATTAATTCAATGTTAAGTTCGAAATTTTTTCGAATTAGTAGAAACAAAAATTTAGGCTTAGAAAAGGAGAGGGTAGGAAGAATACTGGTGAAACTGCAATTCAAGTGAGTAGCAATTTTAGAAGGAGCATAAAATCCTTTTCCTACAAAAGAGATTTTCTTTTCTTCAATGAAATTCCAGATTTATGGGAGTTGTTCGGAGGGAAAAAACGTTCTTAAAAGTATAATAGCTTTTTAGTAGACATTGGAGGAAAAAACATATTTTGAAATTGCTTTGTGCCGTCTATTTCATAGAATTTCATTCCAAGAAATGGTTTATTCTTTAAAAAATTCAGTTATGTTTTCAATAAAAAGTTCATTGATTGCCTTAATTTTTTTCTAAAAGTATAAAAAAAGGAAATTATTTTTTTAAATTGTATTATTTTGCTCAAAATAGTTGAACTAATTTATTAAACACATACGCTGTATTTTGAATTGTTAATTTACTGCTAAGCAACATAAGTTGAAAATTGAGTAGATGTTTTCATTCAATAATTTGCTCAAAAATATAAAACATTTTGTTAAAACATTGTAAATGGAATTCATTGAAATTTTCTTCAAAGTAATTCTATAGATAACTTAGAAAAAAGATAAAACTTAAATATACGAGATCTAAATATTGATTAATGTTTGTAGCAATTATTATTTCTTTGAAAAGATCAATTTTGAAAATACTCAGATAACTTTAATATATTGTATCAGTTCTCTTGTTAAATATAGCAACATTTTATATTCCAAATTTCTTTATATATATTACATTGAGTCTGTATTACCATCTCTCAAAGTCCAAATGCATAAGTGTAAGAATTTCTTTTCAAAACATTTTGTAATATAATAAACTAAGAAAATCATCTATAAGACTATTTTCAGTATTTAATAAATTGGCAAATTTTTCCAATAAATAAACAAGTAACTAATTCGAAAATGCTTAGTGTGTTTAAGTATTCAGTGGTCTTGAATAACAAATAGTTTATAGTATTGAGAATTTAAAAATGTAAAAGGAAATGTGGTTTTAGTAAACATAAAAGAAGTAGCTTTACAAATACAATTTAATCACTTCTATACATAAGAAAATCGCTTATCACGAGATATCCGGAACTATTAGACATACAGACTTAAAAACAGGCTGGCATATTTCTTTTGTTGAGTAGAGCTCTGATAAAAGCTGACTCTACAGAAATCGACTACCATAGAGAATGGTAGTACGGGGCTGAAAAGATTGGTCGTATTTTAGATGGTTCACGTTCTATATTTGTTGATATTGACGAGGCAGTCTTTTATTCCTGGAAATCTATTTATTGCAGATCTTGAACCACATAAACATACCCATATTCAAAGAACAGGGGATTGACGACACAACACACACAAATCAAGCTGCAGACGATTACATGAAGAAAGAAAAAGACAGAAGAGAACGGTCTCCAGAAATCTCAGTATTTATAGAAAATGGGAAGTCATATGATTTAAATAGGTGGGTGGATAGATGTAGTTAATTGAAAAGGTTGCCGTCAGGCGTCTAGAGCTAGTTTATTATTAAAATGTGGGTCCTGAAGGGATGGACCATAGATAATTAAAATATATTAAAGATTAAATTAATGGGGATTATTCATATGTATAGGGAGAGAGTGAACTAAAATAGTAGGAATTGGTAAAAGCATGATTTATCTGCATTGCTGTAACAATGCACACCCGGTTTGGCTAGTTAGGCTGAAAAACCTGTTTTAGATGCCAACTTTTGTCATTTTTTTACAGTTACATTGTTACAACAATGGAGACGAATTTAGTTTGGTGTCGAAGACCGGTAATTAATTTAATTTAATTAATTAATTAGTATATTTGAAAAAACTGTATTAACATCAAGTAATCCCCACTACAAGTTAAAAAAAAATATTTGAACTCTATTTTTTTTGAATGTGTGAATAGAAATTATTTTATTAATGGTTAAAAGTTTGAACAAGATAAATATATAAATATACAGAAAAAGAGTGCTAATAGTAGAATTCAAAAAGAAAGCTTTCTATAGATATTACTTGGAGACAACCACTAGAGCAAGTATATTATCTTTGTTAAAGTATGGGCAATGCTATAAAATTTGATGGGAACAGAAAAGACCAAACTGCTTTGGCACGTTTACCTTTCGGCCAGTTAATATCCGTCAGTATTTTAGGTAGTTGTAAAAAAGTTCGTATAGAGTTTGTACAAAGTGCAGTACGTGTTAAGCCACGCCTCATCATCTGCTTAGTTATGTTGCCTTGACGCAAGACGAGCTGTTCATAAGACCCGACTTACAGCTGGAGGTGCTGAAGATAAACGAACTCATGAATCTAATCTGATTCATATTAGAAGGATAACAAAGAAGAAGGATATTTGTTTCATAATACAAATAAAATATTAAAATTCCTATTTTGCTTTTTTTAAAAATTTATATTGTATAGTTTTTGTCACTAAATTTTTCTAAGTTGGAAGCATTTAAGAATCACTCCTTTTTTCAGTATGTTTGCATCAATAAACGTTTTCATATGATTACCAATAATATAACAAATTTCATAGGGTACCTTTGTTACCACTGTGACATTGCCACTGAGAAAACGCTTTTTTTGTTGTTGTAAAGATTTTGCAGGAAAGCCCCTATTTATCACTTCTTGAAAGAGATAATCGAGGAAAAGGGTCACCGAATGATTCCTGTTTATTGCTATTTTTTAAATACAACACTTTCGTGACAAATCAAACAATACACCAGACATGTTCTTCACTACAAAATAGTCAACTTCCCAATCGTCTCGAAACAATCTATTTTCTTCGAATATTTTTCGTTTGCAAGATATCAAAGATATTTAAAAATTAGTTCGACATATAAAATGGTAGCTACTCCACAGTTGTCTATTATCACTAATCAGAAAGAAGAAAAATATCAATTCACACCCTTACGTTATCGACACCAAAAAGGAAAGTTTTCATAAATAAATGAATTTCTCTGAGCAGTGGGCCATGGCCGGGGCACTAAAAAGGCCAAGTTGTTCGCATGCAGCCCACGGGCCACAGTTTGAATATCGCTGACTGTTGTTTAAAAATTGAAAACGAGATCTCTAACCTTTCCCTAAAACTATGAACTTCAGTCAGAAACGAAAAACACCAATGTATTGCCGTTTCTCTAAGAGACCATTATGATATGTATTCTGAAGGAAACTTAGATTTTTTCAAAATAAAAAAAAACATAGTTTGAATATATTTTAAATAAGTTATTATTATTCGTGAAAGTAGAAATAGCAAGAGGATAATAGGAGATTAAAAATACTTTAAAAAAAGCATACTTGTGACAAAAGATTGTCCTGGAATTTGGTTGCTTTGTTACTAATCCGAATGAAGGCGGTTACGAAACATTACTGAGTTTTGTGTCATGATGTCTAGACTGGACACAAATAAAAAAAAAATCTCTCTTCCAAATGAGATCTTTTGAATAAAGCATTACTCAGCTTAACAGCAAAAATATACACAAGATAAATAATTTTATACCAATTTTTATTAGGGATTCTGTCTCTCCATTTTTAGTTTGTGAGCTCAATTCTAATCCCATAGAGTATTCAATTATTTTCTTAATTAATTTATATAAAAGACTTCATTGCGTAATAAGGAGCAAAATATGATGATTATTTTTGCCTTATTATATTTTTTCAGATTTCATAGAATTAGGTGTGTTTTAATGTGCATGGAATGTTTTGTACAGTGAAGAATTGTTTGAAAATATTTGTTAAAATTGGCAGGAAAATGTAAATATGAACACATGACTTCTTTATTTTTACTCTTTAAATTATATTTTATATCACATTTAAGGAAATATTATAACCTTGATTTGAGTAGGTAAGCTATAAGCTTAGATAATCTTGATAAGTCAAAAAAGCTTAGTTTTATAATAGATATATAAATGCACTTTATTTTTTATGAAACTAAGCTCTCATACCATTAACAACTACATCATAGTTTCTAATCAGAGTCATAGCTACAGCTATATTAGCCGTATCAATGATACGGACACCCTGAGATACAAAGGCCCCAACATGTGCAAAAAAATCGTAATATGTGAAGGGGCCCCAATAAGAGCTCCTAAGGAATTTTGATACAGGACTCATTCAGGAGTAGCTACGCCAGTGTTTCTATAACACATAATTTCTGTGCGTCTACTTCACATTTTGAACTTATGAACGCAATATCGATTTCCTATCGAATATATACACTATCTACCAATAAGTATGTTTACACCCATTCAACTGAGGATATAATAAGCAGTCCTCATCTACGTTAAGTTTTCTGTATTTAAATATCGTGTTGACAACAGCATTGGTAGTAGTCGCATGCAGGATAGAGTAATCGGGCATCATAGAAATTGCCGGTTTTTAAGAGGCATATATTGTAAGTTAATCATTGGAAAATAGACAGTGGCTTTTGTGATTAAAAAGTGAAAAGTGAATGGAGATTTTCGGAATGTATTTCTGCATGCAGACCCACGAAACTAAAATAGATAGAGACAAACAAGTACTACCTAAACAAATTCAGAAACACCACCACAAATTGATGGCCCACATACTCCAGGAGTTCCAACAAACATCCAGGCCTGTTGTTCCGATAAATGTATTTCGCAAGGAAGCACATTTGTTTAGTTTAACTGGTCGTGTTCCCGCCCGCAAGCCTTTGATTAAAAAAAATCAACGATACTTCTCGAATGAGTTTGTGCAAGGCCCTTCAAATTTGGACCTTAGATTAGTGGTGACAGGTTCTCTGGAGTGATGAATCAAGGTTTAATCTCTACAAGTTGGATGGCAGAGCTTGGGTTCGGCGTATGCCTGGAGAATGTCTTTTGCCAGAATTCATTGTGCCTGCAGTAAAGTTTGGTGGAGGTGGAATTATATGGTCTGGTATGATTCTCGTGGTATGGACTGGGATCCTCTCTTGATCCCAATTCATGGTAAGTTCACCACCGACTCCTACTCCATTATTCTAGACGGCATTAGGCTTAATACGCTGGAGCAATTTTAATTGTTTGATCATTGTTGCTTCCAGAATGGCAACGCTTCTTGTAATATTTTGAGGTCCAATATGGATTGATACGATGACATTGGGATGAATCTACTGAACTTCTTTACCCAGAGTCCAGGCATGAATCCTAGAAAAAAACCCTCCAAATTGGATTGTCGAATTAAGGGGTGCAGCACATGTCCAAAATCCGTGAAATAACTGACATGCTTTTTCCAAGCTACATGGAAGAAAATACCACTGACCACCAGCCAAACTCTTATGGAAAGCATGCCCCCCGGAGTTTTAAGGCTGCAACTGCCTCAGATGGAGGCTCAATTATTTATTAAAAATGAATAAATTTTGTTTATCTCTTTTCACAGGTGTCCAATTACATATTGGTAGATAGTGTATTTTCCTTCTTGATCTGAACTAATAATCCGATTTGAACGCAATACAATGTACCAGAAATAACCAAAATTAATGAAAGTTTCTCTAAAATTATATTATCACATTTGCTCTGGTTATCCGAAATTAAGAAAATATCACAAAAATGATGATAACTCAAAAAGTAATACGTAACATATATTGAAACTTATACGCATTATACAATATAAAGAAAGGTATAAAATAGCATAAAAAGAAATCAAGGCACAATTATTGTGTCACAGAAATTAGCATATGTATACAATGAACAATTCGGATGTGCCAGTTTGGTATAGGAAAAGTACCTTTAAAAATGGATATGATACCCCGGAGATGCAATACAGCACATGCAGCGATGTGTGATACTTTCAATTATGCACTCTATTAATTGTGTAGGAAGTGCACGCCGTTGCTCCTCCAAGGCAGTTGAAAGCGTAGCTAGAGTCGTAAGAGACGGATTGAGAGCAGCTACACGTCATCCTAGAGCATCTCAAACATGATCTATAGCAGAGGTTCCCAAACGTTTTAATCTTATAGACCCCTTGCCATATTTTTCGCTTTGCGGTAGTCCGCTGCTTAATTTAATATTGAATTTTGGTAAATTTATCAACTTAAATGTCTTTTTGACAGCTAGTATTACTACTCCCTCTTTAAAAGAATTAAATTTCTAACTGTAATGAAGTATAGTGTTTAAAATTTAAAAAAGCACATGTTGATTAATTAAATTAAAAGTTAAAAAAAATAAAACTGTTAAATAAACTAACTAAACATTGAACAAATTTTTTTAATGGGAGAGCACTGCAATATCAAATTTTCAACATTTGGTATCAATCTTGTCTGGTTTAACCTTAAATCTCCTGTTAATATTGTCCAGTTTTTTTCTTTATTTCTTTATTATTTTTTTTGTTTTGGAGATTGGCAACCGCGCTGAAACTCCTTCACACTAGCAATGAAAAATTTCACCACGATATTCCATAAGTCGGGACAAATAACAGGTTTGGCTTTTCAAAGCCAAAATTGCTGGCATCAGTTTGTAAACTTTAAGATCTTCGTTTGCGCTTATTACGATCAGTTTCTATTGTAATGTGACATTTTTTCAATGTGACCATATGAATTAATTGCCTAATGCGGTATTACCATAGTCAAAGCATTCTCAAACCTGGTTTCAAAATCTGAATAAAAGGCATTTAAATGTTGAACATATGTAAAAACGTTCTGAGGGATTGTCTGTGCCAAATTTAGAAAAATTCGGGACCTCCAGTAGGATACTTCTTTAGCTTAACTCAGGAAAGAAAAGCTGAAATTGCTCTTGTTTTAATATACTTTATGCTATCACCTTGAAAGTGCAAATTAACCTCAGTAAATATAGTAAATAAATCTGCTAAATATAGGTAAAATTAGGTTTCCACTTGATCTAGTTTAAAGAGAGCTATAATGAATTTTTTATGTATTGGTAACATTCTTACCCTATTTCACTATCTGTAGTTTTGTTGAATGATATTTTTGAACTAATTTTGTTTCTATTTTTGCAGATTAATGTTAGGAGATAGCGCATTATTAATTAATCTCTGTTAAATTTATTTGTTGTGAGATCTTGAGGTATGTATCGTAATATTTCCTAATTTGTAAATCGAAGATTTATTGTCAACTTTAAATTTCATTATATTTGTGTACTTTAATATATATTTACTATTTTCTTTGCAATATGAAAAAAATTAGATTTTGATTAGTAGCATTGTATCAGTATTAAGTCTTTGTTAGAATTGAATTTGAATAATTGTTTGTATTAATTTTGGTTTGATATTTACTGGGTGAACATTCTGTTCACCGGTGGAGTGTGTGCCGAAATATTGGCCATGCGAGGGCGCTGCTGTGCGCACCTCAGTAGCTAAAATGTAAATATTGTCAGTGTGTATTTTGATTTGTAGAATGTAGACCGCATTACGGCAAGTTCAGTCTAATTAAACATTACTTTATTCAAATCTGTGTCTTCGTTGAGTAATATGGACTGATCAATTTCTATGGATACTGCACACTCATTCGTTTCATTCGCTAAGAACATTTCGCTTCGGTTCTTAAATTATCGTCAAGAGCCACTATCATGAACACCCACTTACACCTTATGAACCTCCAAATTAATTTTTGGATGACACAGACCCCTTGAAGGACGTCATAGACCCCTGGAGGTCTATATAGACCACTTTGGGAATCACTGCTCTATAGGATTAAGGTTCACTGATCAAGCTGGTCACTGTATGCTCTGAATTGTTTTCTGCTCAAGATAAGCATCTACGATGCGAGTCCTGTCTGGTCTCGAATTATCTCGAATGTTGCACGAAAGTATCACCTATTGCCCCGACATAAGGGCACACATAAGAATCCAGAATACCATCTCTATAGGTGTGAGCATTAACATTTCTACAGGAAAAGACATGGAGGTATGTGCGTTCACACAAAGATATATCACCTAAAACACGAACGTTACCTGATCCGTAAGCATCTTTTCTCAGATGTGTCTTAGAGGAAAATGAGTTTTACGTTCTCTCCAAATGAAAATGCACCTACTACCCACACACACCTATCGAAGTTAACCCTGGACTCATCCTAAGGAGAGTAGCCTTCCATTGATCACACGTCCAGTGTGCATGTTGATGTGTCCACTGCAAGCATTCCCGCTTATGGCGAAAATTCATTGGGATGCAAATGGCTTCACGCCTCGCTTTAAGACCAGGTTCGTAAGGCCTTTGACGCACGGTTGACCTTGATACCAACCTCTTGGAGCTTGCAGCCAAGTACGTTCTGAATTCAGCCGGAGATGTTCTTCTATTGTTTCATGGGCATAATGGCAAATATTGGTCATCAGCTCTCATTGTAACACCCTTGATTGAACCTTCTAGATGCCGATTCCGTAAATAGAAATTGTCAAAGTCTATGAATCACAGACAGACTCACATTCAGCTACCTAGCTACATCTCTCTGACTATGCCCTATCTTTAGTCTTCTAAAAATGGTTCATTACAGTTTTTCGGTCAAGTGGTGCCTGGAGAGATCATTGTTACAATTTCGCCATACCAGATTTCTAATCTCAGACACGAAGTGACAATTGCCGCCTTGCTCTAAGACATCCATTTTTATATTCCTCGCAAATAATGTATTCTAACTGCATTGCCACTATTTTGCATAATATAACATCAATCAGATCGTTTCACTTAACGACATATTGAAATCCCATTGAGATTGGCTTATTTTTGGGTGAGTTAACGTTATTGTGATTCTTCCTTAGTTTATGAAAATCAGTGTATATTAATAGAAACTGTACTGTACAAATTCGAGTTCGACAGTGGCTATATAATGCCAGCAACTAATTTGTAAACAAGATCAAGTATAGGTAAAAAGTAATTATTTTGAAGAAAATTATTTTGTTTTGTTCGTGATACACTCTTTAAATAGACACAGTAGTCTACGTTTTGAAAAGGAACATTGGAATTCCATATAGAAAAACATTAGATTCCTTAAATAAAAATAATTCGTTGATAGGAGTCTGAGTTATATTTTAATTTTGTAGTGCAACAAATATGTTTAGCAAAATTTTATTTTGTTTAGTTAACGTCACGTGTACTGTTAAATAGTACGATACACTAATCAATATACTCATTATTCGTGATTCGTCCATGAACAAGTACACATTCTTACCACAGGTTTATCACGTGTATTGATTTTTCTTGGACAACCCATTCTTTAAAGGTCCATACATTTTCTTAAAAGTCTAAATATACCGACAGCTTCCTCAAATTTTCCCTCTAACAGGTTTTATTTTCAGAAAAACCAACTTAATGCAGGATCACTACTTCTATCCATTCTGCATCGGTAGGTGAAAGATTTTACCCATTTTGATAACTTCGGAACAAAATTATCTACAACAAAATACTATCAACTGGCGATCAGCAAGACAGATACATTTATATTAGTAGTAGAATATATCTAATACAATTTAATCGGGAGATAATGCAATAGTCTGTAAAAACGATGAAATCTGTAAAAATTCTAAAAATCTGTGATTGATTTTGAACTCTAGCAGTTTGCTGTAGATATACATTTATTCTATTCAAATTATAAAACTAATATTATAATTATTAGTACATTTTTAAACCTTATTTTTTTCTCTAGTTTTTAATATAGCACTCTGAAAAATTAATTTCGTCTCCTGTACCAAAATTCCCACTTTTGTACTATATATTTCTTCTTTATTTGTATCTGAAGAATCATCCAATATATCTGAAGAAAAAGTTCCTTTCTTTGCGTCCTCGTCACGAACTTCTCGCATTCTGTGTTTTTTCTAAAACAAAAATTCTGTTTCCCACCAGTTCCTAAAAACATTTACCTAGAAAAGGAAAACTGACTACGTGCCTTTCTTCAATCTTCAAAACGGAAGCAACGCAATTTCCATTCTTTTAGAGGGAAACCTGCAAAAATCTAACCTAAATGGATGTTTTGTGAAGCGAACCTTTTATTCAGATTTAAAGGCTGGAGAAAAAATGTTGACTAGAGTAAAGCTTTGGATTCAAAGATTTGTCTCGAAACATTTGCTTTTTCTTCCTATAACCTTCGCCATGTATTTGAAAAATAATTTATAAAACTAACTGGAAGAGTTTTTCTTTTTTTTACATTTAAATTTATATCAGGGGTGAGAAATGCAAAATATGTATTTTATTGATACATATCTCTAAATTTTTCGATTAATTTTCTAAAACTGTGTACAGTGTCAACACATATTTTCATTTTTAGGGCATATTGGTCTGTCGTAATCATCTTAAAGACCTTGCACTCGGGAAAATTATAGTCCTCCAGGGAGTTCCTGCCCATAGTGAAGTTCCAGGTAACGAGAAAACAGACTTCCTGGTTAAAAATGGTGCTTTTATCATGAAGAAAATTTCTCATCCAATGTCTTTCCATTGTATTGTACATAAAAACCTTATTAAGAGATTTATCAAAGACTGTGCTCAAGAAGACCTCATTTACCGTATTTCCCATTCTTGGAGGAATGCTATCCTGGATTTACGTAATGGCCCAAAGCGTAGAGCGGTCGCTGAATTCCTCCTTGCTACCGGGCATTATTACTTGCATAACCATCTGTATAGACTCAAAGTTGTTCCTTCCCCGATATGCACTATGTGCAACGCTGGAGAGGTCAAGGACTCTGTACATCTTTTACACTGTCCTGCTCTGCACAAGACGGTTCTCGCCGAGACTGTCTTGGCTAGAGATATGTTGAATTAATGAACTCTCTTTCAGTCTATTTTTGTATTTTGTACTCTTTTTCCTTTATACTTGTTCTCTGCTATAACTGTTCATAATCTACCATTAGAAATTTTTAAAAAAAAATAACAACCTACTTAATTAAGCACAAAACGTTTTTCTGAGTAGCTTAAGCAACACAAAATCCTTATTTAATATGAATTGTTGAGATAAGTTTTGAAACAATACTATATAGGATGATTCTAAAATCATTACAAACTTTGAGGATTTGAAAAGCGAACCATAATAGTTTTTGAGTAGGAATGTATGGAAGGAATTTACTTGTAAAAATATTATGAAAAAAATTAGATGTAACATATAAATTTACTTTCCGTATTGTTGCAAAATTACTTATTGCAGAATTTTTTCGCAATTAATGGTCCAAAATTATGATATCTAATAGTAACTTCTACCAGTAACGGCGCAGTTGGTTGGCAGTGTTTATGGAAGAGGTTAGTAGGTCGCATACAACACAATCTGAATCATCGCCGTTTGTGCCCATATTATTAGCGTGAGAAAGGAATTCCAAATGCCGAAAACAAATATATGCTGTAATGTATGAGCTATGTCCGCAGTTACTCGAATACCACTTTTAAAATAGCAATAGATTGGACATGGTGGAGCAGTCGATCCCAGGATTTATTGAACTTTGATTGCTTCTTATAAGTGCATCTCTGCTGGTTATAATTTATAAATTTAGTTTATTCTGTTGATGAACTTGTAGTTGTGTAACGGTCCGGCATACGTTGGAAAGATATCTCGCATTTTGAAATTATTTGCCAATCATTCAATTGAAGCCTCCAAGCTTGTATTACTGCTAGTGATCGTATTTATCGGCATTTATTGTAAAAAAAGAATAATATTAAAAAAACAAACCCCCTCTTATCAGGATACTTAGTAAGTTAAAATTTTTTCCAAGTATCATTTTTTGTGTTTGCGACCTTTTCCCTCATGGATTCCTATACAAATGACTTTGTTTTAGACAACTGTATCACCCCTCTTTTCACACATTTGCTGCGTGATTATTTGTCACATTATATTCGAAATATTTTTTATGAAAAGGAATCCAAAAGATATAAATTTTTATCAAAAAGAAACATTGCTAAGCTTTTTCAATCAATATTTTGTATTGTTATAAAACCTTGAAATATCTCTACAATTTTAGAGTTTCAAAAAAGTGACTATAATGACAGCGATTGAATAATACTTCCTCCATTTTGACTCAAAATAACGAAATAATTCTTTTATTGAAGACATTATTTCCTATGACTTTATAACGGTATCATTATTTATCAAAGTTTCTTCCTTTTTAGTGCATTAGATTCCACATTTCAGATTAGATATCACATTTCTTTTGAGATATATTCTCTTATATCCTACGCTACATTCATTACAAAGAAAGGGGCCACCTCTAACCCGACACAGCATTCATTGAACCAGATTGAATGAATGAGCTGCGACATTGCACCTAGCCCTGTCCTTGATTCAGATAATAATAGTTAGCAAGCAGTACAAATGCAGTATCATTGTATTTTCTAGCATTTACTGTTTCTCTGCGTTTTGTCTTCCCTCACCAACACCTTCTCTACGACCTATGTTGGCAACTCTCTATTTCGTAGAAGCCAGACATTCTGCCCTTGTCAGCTGTCTTGCAACATTTTTACGTCTTCCGTGATTTCCGCAGGTTGTTTTTGGTGTCGGAAATTGATTCACCTCATCCATAAATACTGCTGCTAACTACGATAATTCAGTAATGACATTAAATGAGCTGTGTACTACTGCAACTCGGCCTAGGTTGTTATAAGGAAGAATTTTGTAGTAGGAAGACGAACTCAAAGAACGTGTAGAACGAGAGGATGGTCCGGGAATAGAGTTGGAAATCATCAAAGTTCTGTACTGCCCATAATACCTATAATCTTATACTGCCTGTATTTGCTCTAGTGTCATTATTCAATAGATTTCATTACTACTGTCGAAGGGAGAAAGAACGAAACCACCCACTCCCGCCAACGGATACTACTCTCACATAAGATTACAGCAATTTTTATAGGTTTCATGTAGAATTAATTAATTTTTTGTGTTAAATCTTAAGTAAGATAACTAAAATATAACAATTGAAGCATCATGTAGTTGTACTTACATCAGAAATGGTCTGTTTGCACTCCTGTTTGATCCACAAAACACAAACTAATCACATAGATAACAGGACTCTTGAGCATTGCCAACACAACAGTACGAATGCATCAACTGAAAATCATTACGAGTAAAATGGGTATTTGCTTAAATGTGCCCATATTTACCCTATATATATATATATATATATATATATATATATATAATACCATTAAATTAATATAATTTCTCTAAGAATTAAATTATGATATCCATATAACTTTAGATACTATTAGAGTAGTGTTCAAAAACTTTAAAGCACTTAACTCATTTGTAAATATCGTAATTTTTTAAAATAACCTTAATTATATTATTAACTTCTCGCATTACATCTCTCATGCATAATAGTTATCTTCAAAATCATAACTAAGTAGACAGCAAATTCTTTACATGTAAAATAATGAGACTTTTGTTATTGCAAACAATTGTTATAAGTTTAAAATTATTTATAATATTTTGTAAAAATAGACTGCGAAAGTTTATCAGAACTATTGATGTCAGTTTGAAAACTATAAGTTGTATTTTGGAAGGTTAATTATATATATATATATATACATATATATATATAACCAACATCCACATCCTTCGTTCTGCATCACATAGATATGGCCTCGTGATTTGTTCATGCCATATCTGGATTACTCGTATTGGTATGTCTTGAGTAATTCGTACTGATTAATCGATTAATCGTCATCGGACAAGAAGCTAACTCTGCTAATGAGTTGGCTACCAAGGCCTAATATCAACACATATTCACAAATTGCGAAAATATAAATAAAGGAAGATATATACATATATATTTTGAAAGGTAACTTCATTTCATTGTAAATTTTGAAAGATAATGAAGTAAAGTTAACATTATTTTTCTTTAAACTTTATAAAAACTAGACGGGTTACCCTGTCCACCTAGCTGCAGACGAACCCCCATTGTATAAATTATACAACTTTCATGCGATATTTTTCTGCGTATTGCATTAATGTACTGTCACAACCAAGAGAGAATGAAATGAGACATTAAATGAAATGAAGTGCAGGGTTGCCAAGTCAACGCGTAAGACACATGCGAAATCGGAGTTTCCAACTTGGCGAGTTATCTTGATTGTTGCCATTGTTGCTATACTACGTAAACATTTTATTACAGCATCACGAAAAGCATTTTTAAGAGAGAGATTAAAAAATATATTGATAGCTGATAAATATTTCGACAAGAAAATAATATTTCGTCGGTCTTAATATATTAAAGAAGGAGTATTTCTGTATTTTTTACATTTTGTTCGAACAATACGTTTTGTGCGAGGAAATCTTATTAGCTTTTATTTATTTTTATCTCTATTTGTATATCCTTGATAAGAAGTAATTTATTTTTGAAAGAACTATACTTTGAAACATTAAGCAATTTGAGGGAGAGAGTTGTGCTTTTACGAGGAATTTCAGTTAATTTCAGTTTGAGAATGTAATATGGATAATCAGTTAATTTTAACCAGAAAAAAATAAACTAATTAGTTACTTAACTTAATAGATGAAATGCAAAAAAAAAAAAAAAAAAGAATTTTTCATAGTCAGTTATTTTTTAGATTTCTTTTCATCCCTAAACACTATTCTGCGTAATTACAATTTAATTATGAATTTATATCCTTCTCACACTTTCAGCTCGATTATTTATCTTGGAAGGATTAAAATTTATATAATATAAACACAATTTTATATACTAAGTTATAAGACATCAAATCAAATAACAGTTTAATATTATTTGTTTCATTTAATAATTAATTGGTTTGTTTTTATCATTTATCTTAAAAAATGTATTAAAATATCTATCATGGAATTATTTTATATTTCTATGATACTCAATGAGGTATCAGTTTTAGTATTTTTATTTGTTTAATCGTTGAAATAATTAAATGCGCCTTTACGAGCAGTTATTCAAATTTTAAAACAGCTTCTAGCAATTAACTGCCAGCATTCTACAGATTTATTTTAATTAATATCACACACACTCAGTCATTTAAGTTCCCATTGTGCTTAAATTAGCTTTCATAAGGAGCAACAATATATTCTTTCTTCATAATTAATTGCATCATTATTATATTTTTAAGATGCATTTCTAAAAGCAATTTTATCAAAAACTTAACTATTTTTCTACATTAAACAGATCTAATAATTCAAATAAACCAACCAAAGTACTTTAAAAAAAATGGAAGAACACTTTTGATTTAAATTTGCGCTGCTTTGATCATGAAACAATCCTTAAGCGAAAGTTAACGATACGAAACACTGTTATTAAATCTTTCCCTTTTGGAAGGGATTTTTGCTAATTACATATTGTTTAGCATCACGGAAATGCTTCTTAACGAAATTTAATGCTTCATTCTTTCAACAAGCACATTAGAGACATATCTCTAATAGCTAATTAGAGAAGGGATTTTCTAAAAGAAACATTAGTATAATCCTCGAGTAGAAGACTGAGAATAAGGAAATAGGCTCTTTAATAATTGAATGAATGTAATAAAAATCATGTTTAATCATGAATTTAAATTGAAGAGTAATAGACTCTCCGTAAGATAGGCACACAATTAATGCCTTAAAAGAGATTTTGTGAGTATCTTAGTTTGGAAATAATGAAATAGGTTTAGTGGATGAATTTTATACATTCACTAAAATAAATTTTTCGTATTTATAAGTACCTCTTACTCGTACCTAGGAAATACGTTCTGTTCCATGTTGCATTCAAAATAGTACTTGTTCTTAAAATTTTTCGATTTATTTCCTATCAGAGAATCAGAAGTAAATTAAAATGAAAAATGGTTGTGTATTATTTTGAACAAATATTATGTTATAATACATATAAATTTTTATTTCCTTGTATAAATAAGGAATATTAATTAAAAATCCATAATACTATAGAAAAATATAAAGAATTATAAGGATTTTTTAATGAAAAACAAAACCCAAAGTTATGACATTTATTAAAAAGTCTGTTGATGTAATATGTATGAAATATTCTAGTTCCTAATAAAATGATTATAAAAATCAGGAATTTTTACTCAGGCTGGCTGGGTTAGGTAGTTGGTTTGTCACTGGTCTTCTCCGTCCACGTTTGAGAGTTCGACCTCTGCCCAATTTGATTGATTTCAAGTTGCAGAGAATTGACATCGTCCGTGTCATATAGCGTTAAAGAATCTTAGAGTGCCTGTTTGGCTTAGGTGCTCGCTACAAAAACAAATTCTTGGTAAGATTTCGCCTCGTTAAAGCTCAGGTGCCTCCCTCTGGAGAGAAACTGGGTGTCAATATTATAAAATTACTACATAGTGTCGCACTAAAAAGGTATACCAGCTCGTGGGGAATGTACTAGGTCTGCAATGGTAAAATACCAATCCGCAGTCCATTTTAAAAACAAAATCTCAAATAGTGATAGAATATCCTAATATTTAAGGAATTCTTTTTATAAATTATAAGCAAAATATTCTGTTAAAGGAGTATTTAATGGATATTTTGCTTCTTTGCTAAGTTGACCTCCTCTTTAAATAATTGACAAAAAAAATTCCGTGAAAAATAATACAATTTTTAATTTAAATTACATGTATAAAATATATAACCTTGCTGGAAATCATGTTCAAACATTGCAATTACCTTATTATTCTTAAACTATGTATAAATGGTTTTTAAATAGTTTTATATGATTTCATCTATAGTTTAATAAATATAATGTCATATATATATATATATATATATATATATATTATATATATATATATATATATAATTCATATTGGCTCATTGAATTTTTAAATTAAAATTTTGAAATATCAGACTTTATTAAATAGTCAGAAAAACACGGATACGATGAAAATTCATTTACATTTAAGTCTTAATGTGTTGTCAGTACCAATTGATATTAAAATACAGTAACCGAAAAACTGCTTCATTAATATTCTTTGTACTTTTCTTACTAGTTGAAAAAGAAAAATAATGTTCATAAATCACAGAGATGTAGGCTGTGTTCTTGTATATAAAAAACTGGAGTACATTATAACTTTTAAGTGTATACACTAGATCACTTCCTTTCCTTAAGATGCACTTTCTTTTCTTGCATGACTGCTTAAAATTCTTTTCTTTAAAAAATAAATATATAAGCCTTGAATTGCATAGCAATTACGAAAAAACTCTGGAGTACAATAAAAATTATCTATATTTGCCACGAAATTCTACAATACAACGGCACGAAAACTTCTCTAATAGTGCAAAAAGTATCAAAAAGTTCAAAAGTTCAATTATGACTCCAATCGAAAACTAAAAAGTGACAATACACTGAATTGTACTATGTGGAGGGTGAAATGTTGCATGTAGTACAGAACTTCAAATAAACTTTATTTACGAATATTTACTATTCTAATATTAGATAATATCGACAAAATTTATAGATAACACTATATGTTTGTGAACTGGAAGGAAACAGAAAGCGAGCAACTGCATCTTGACGGATCAACGGAGTCTTCCAGTAACAGCAGCATTTCTATCTCAAAACCGTCAACTAGTTAAATAGTGGCAGAGAAGAGATAATTTTATACAGAATTCCAAGACAGGAAGGAGGAAGTTGTTGAGGATGAAAGGAGGAAAGAGAAAATATAATATTCAACATTTGACTCACTGTTCGTGGGAATCGACAGATACTTTTGTATGTGGAAACAGGACACATGAGAAAATGACACGCCAGGAGTACAGAGAAAATCAGGCTGATTCATAGAAGCTCCTTCTGACCAGGAATTGTGTGTTAGAAAGAAACACATGAAAGTGAGTTGTCTGGCTTCAAGTACAAATCAGCCTGTTTCTTTGGATGTCGAAATGACCGAGAATAGTTTGGACGAATGAATGAAAAATAACCCACTATGCAGTTTTAGAGAATTTGCCAAACCATTTATTTTTTTTTTCTTTTAATATTAAGAGCTAGTTTATGTTAAGTTGCATCTCTCCCAAACACTCACATACATAACACACACACGACGCACCACATTTACACATGCAGATCTACACACGCACATCTACACATGCACATATGTTGCTTATGCCACCTGATCGGCAGTAACATCAGACCAAGGTCCACGAAATTCATTGCGGCTAAGGGCTAGAATTTTACGCCTGTTGTTAGCCAAAGTTTGAGCCCCCCTCCAAGAGGGTGACAGTGCGATTTTGCTCACGCACCACGATAGATGGCGACACCGTTCAGACCCACAGATTTAACGAGCAAGTTCTCCGATTTGTACTCGGCGGGCATTTGGTGGCATCGGGCATCGAACCCAGGCCTTCCGATCTGGGGTCCGATGCTCTAACCACTAGGCTACCCACGGCCCACATGCACATCTACACACGCACATCTACACACACACACACACGTACACACATGTGTACCAACACACACACGCATTCAGAAGCGAGATTCGAGGAGAAATGCACATTTTTCTCTCATTTTCAGGATCAATCAAATTCAAAAGAGCAATTCAAATTAATTTTCAATTCAACCTGTAAATACTTAGTTATCGAATTAATTTCTGAAGGCAAATAGCATCATCTCAACTCAGCTACAGAAAGTAGATTAATAACTTATTTAATTTCAAAATTAATTTTCGGTATTCACTGTATTTTCTTTAAAACATTGAAATTATCTAAAATATTTGACGATAAGATCTTCATTGGATAATGTGTAACTTCAGAATTGCAATCATGTGAATGTATCAGCTGATTAAGTTTCTAATATATATATATATATATATAAGTGCCTTAATTTTCTTAGTTTAGATAATAAATAGATGTTGATACATTTGAGCGAGTGAATTCCTGCCATCATTCGCTCTAAGATACTAATAATTTTATACTGTCATAATACATTTCATTTTAAAGTCTTAAATAATTAAATTTACTATCTCCATTCAATGCAATTTTATAAAAGAGGAATATACAAAGTTATGATATCATAAGTAAACATTAATGGCAATATTTCATTAAAAAAATCTTTTGAAACAATACCTTAAAAATAAATAATATTCTAATGTTATTTGAATATCTGAATTATATACAAATAATACTATTTTAATTAAAATAATATTTCAAAAAAGCAAGTTTTAAATTTTTTGCTTTAAATAATCAAAAAATAAAAATAGAAAAAAATACATTACCAGAGAGAATAGCAAAGAATTTGCATATATAATTATTCGATTGTTACCAAAATTTTTAAACTACCGTAAAACGTATAACTTAAGCGTATAACGCGCACTTTTAGCATAAAAGATAAGATCGAAATTTAGGAGGGCGCTTTATACGTCGGGTACAAAAATGAGAGCCTTAAAAATAGGAAAAATAAACATAAAAGAAAAAATCGACTTTTACATCTATCGAAATACTGCTTATTTAAAAGAAATGACATTCCCCTAATGAACTTAAGGAGTTGTAGTTCTAAAAGTATATTATTTTTTCCCCTAAAGCTTGGAATGTTACCTAGAAAAAATGACTTTAAAACATAAGAGAATTCCACACGTACATTTCAGGTACATTCGTAAAAAAGGGGTGAGAGTTATATGGTGAATATATCTAAAGATTAGAATTTCCAGCTTGAAAGTACAGATGTGTGTTATACACCGGAATTTACGGTAATTACAATATTTTCAAGCAAGTTTTTCAATTAGTGTTGCACTAAAATTTAGTTTTGTAATTAAAAATCATATAAAGAAATGACAAATATTCAAAGAAATGAAAATAAAGTTTATGTAATTTAAGTAAAATACTAATTTTGAATTTTTAGAATTTTAGAACATGCACTTTGGTTTAAAATTAATATGTCGTAAGAAAAATGCATTTTAAAGTAAAGGTATAAACTTTCTCATTATTTTTAGATTTTTCAAAAAATAAATTATGGAAAAACAACATTACAAATTATTTTCAGTTCCTCTTTTAATTTTCTCGATAGCATAATTTTTAGAAATTTCTTTTTTTGAACGTAAAAACGTCTTTCATCGTTTCAGAACTAATCCTCAATGAAAGATTTTCTTTTGAGAAATACATTTTAAAAGTTACAAAACCATTAAAAAGGATGTCAAACTCACATAAAAGGAATAAGATGCTGTTATTTTCAATTAATTAACATTTTAATACAATCAAATGAGACGAAAGAGAGAAATAGAATTTCAAATTGGGTTTTAAAGAAAGTAAGGCAGCTGGGTTCTTAATCAAAGACCAGATTTAAATTCCGATTGTTTGGGAAAGGTTGTGCCATTCCTTTTATAATAAGGTGAAACGACTACAACCAGATGTAATATGTCGATAGAGGCAAGATACTAACCTATTGAGAGTGCGGTTTATAGCTGTGAGATATTGCTAGAATTGGTCAAACATGCAATTAATAGGTTCAGGCGAATTATACTACAAAGCCATGCAGAATCTAAACGCAATTCTACCACTGATGCCAGAGAGAACAAAAATATTATCATTCTAGTTCTATAAAACCGTAAAGGCACATCACATATATTGAGCTATTAAGTGGATAAGTTTGCAGCAATACAAGTTTCAGCACAAAAAGTACGACGACGCCTGGAGCAACATGGATGTCAGCATTGTTATTATTAATGCAGCTTTGTTTCGTACTATCAATAGTCATGGCAAGCTCTAGCAATAAAGCTCAACAATATCCTAAAGATAAGGGATTAAAACTTCATCAGAGATCATGTGCCCCGACGATCATTTTACTGCATTTAGTGCTGCAGTATGAAGACTCAAAGCAGGAGTGGAGACCCAACGATAATCTGGATGTAGGAGTGATACCATCTTGAATTTTTAGATGACCCATGATTTTTTGCAGCCTGATGATAAACATATCCGTATCTGGAGAAGCTAAAAATATCCATACCAGTTTGCATTCGATATCGTTCCACAAGTCCAGCACCAGGTGTTAAGATAGGGAAGCCATTGGGCAAAAGACAAAAACATGTCTTGTTCCCGTCTTCGGAAATCTGAATAGTCATCGTTACAATTTTCAGTTCCTTTGGTCGTTTAGGGACTTTGTAGCTTACACTCCCTTTGCCATAGCAAAACGCTGAATCAATATTTTCCTAAATTTTTATCCACAAACAACTTTAAATAAAATTATATTTATATTGTGTACCAAATGCCAGAACCCTTCAACTTTTCCCTTTCAATTTCGTAAAAACTAATAAAAATGTGTACCTTTTTTCTCAACAAAAAAAAAAAAATGAATTGTTTGGTAAAAGGTTTTATAACATAAAGCTAATTAGTTTACTATTTTGGAAAATAACATGATAGACAAAATAAATATCAATTACACTTCGTTTATATATATATATATATATATATATATATATATATATATATATATATATATATATATTATTTTTTATTTTAAAATTTTTTATTTTAAAAAAACATATCAGCTTAGTTTTTGCCAAATGCCATAAGGTATTTCAGATAAATCGAGCGTTTTGAACATATAATTACAACCAACCGCTAAAAACAGCAAAATGGCACAATTATTATATCATTCTTCGTGAAAAAGTAATTTATTTTTATAACATAATCCAATCCATAGCAATGGTATATCTTAAGATGACACATTCCTTCCATTTTATTAAGTATAATTAAATTGAAATTAAACTAAAACTAAAGTAACTGGGTTCTATCAAATGTTTGAAAATCAATTAGTGTGAGTCTTATTAATCAGTCAAAATGATTTAAAATTATATCAATTGATGCAGAAAAGGACGTTCTTTTATTCTAATTTGTACAGATTTGCATTCTATATTAAAATTCTTCGCATTTTTAAAGCTTGTTGTGAATTAATGATTTTTCGTTGAGTAATTTAACAAAATATGAATATAACATTAGATTAAAAATTACTTGTTAAAATGAATAATTAATAATGATATGTTTCCTAAAGACAGTTTTAATTTTAAAGAGTTGTGTTGTTGGTGATGTTGAATATTTTAAAACATTATTTCCCGGTTTATTGACCGGTTGATTTTATGGAGTCATGATAAGCCCCAAGCCGCATCAAACCCTATCTATAACTTTAATTACGTAATTAATTAGTAAATGCATTGATGCCATTAAAGTATATTATGAATGTGAAAATAAATACTGAATAAGAAAAATGAAAATATTAATTGAGAAGAAAGGTAGTGGTAAACAGACGGAACAATCCCTAAAGCATTCTGGTGACGTGTCTCTGGTGTTTACTAAAAAGGGTTAACTCAATATGAAAAAAGAACAAATGTATTTAAAATTCTCCAAAGAACTAACTTAGTAAAATAATTAGGTAGATAGTGGTTAAATATTATTGAAAAGTTAATAAAGAGTTGAATAAACAATTTAGATTTATACAAAATTTTTATTTTTTAGCATATTTTTAAAATAAACACAGTAAAGTTTTAAAAAAATAATCTTTTCCCATATAATACTCTCTTACCATACTTACTACGAAATTTCACTTTTAAGGAAGCATGGCACTTTGTCTTGAAATAAAAATTATTGTAAGGTAAAATTAATATATAAGGTTATATGAAAAATATAGGGTCATCCTGAATTCATGGTACAAACTTAAATGGTACGTATAGGACATTGTAACAATTATTTATTGTATAGGAATGTATGGGGGGCAAAGTGACGCAGCGAGGCACAAACACAAAAAATAAGAGACGGAAGGAACGACAAGGTGTTTATTGAAAGCATCTTTGACAAGTGTTATGTTTGCAATAACTATTCAAAATTGTGTACACCAGTAGTGATACATGTTTGACAATGTCGGTGGAGTGATTGGCGTGCACGTTCAAAGATGCCAGGTATCACACGTACACATGCAGCAACTTTGGATTTCCCAGCAACGAGATCCTTATCTGAGTCAAGTGGAGTCGCATAAACAAGATTCTTCAGATGTCTCCATAAAAAGTTATCGAAGATCGACGTAACAGCAAGATTCCAACAACAATGGGGTGAAAATGAAAACTTTTTTTGATACATCTTTCTTACTCCCCCGATTTCGCCCTCTGAAACTTCAGAATATTTCTTGAACTGACCCGTCATTTGAAGGGCTGTCGATTTACATCTGCAGATGAAATTAAAAGTGCATCGCTGGCTGAATTAAAGGACATGGTTAAAAATGGATTCTAGAAATGTTTCAACAAGCTATGGCAAAAGTGTGCTGTTGCTCAAGGGTCTTATTTCGAAGAAGGATGTGTTTTCAGCAACTTAGATGGTAATGTTTTTTTAAGTTAAATATTTAGTTCGGGAAATTTGAATCCTATTACGTATTTGATGTCGAAATTCATATAAATTGATCCAGAAGTCTTGAGAACTCCAAACTGCAAGCTTTATTGTAGCCATTTGGTTAGATGTGTAGAAATAAATTCTCACAATAATTTTAAAAAAGAAAAAAGAAACGAGCCTTACAGTAGTCGCATACAATGTGTAACATCTGATCTGTTATCGTGGTAAATTCGCAATAGCAACTTAAATCCTGAAAAAAAATGAATCGAGTATGATTGGAAATAATTTTCTATGGAATAATTATAATATATCTTTAATGAAAATTTTATTTAATTAACACAAGAAGTAATGCAATTTTTTAACAAAAATAATTATTCTTGTTCAATTTGGGGAAGAGTGGTAATGATAATTTAAGATAACTAAAATATGACACATATACTTGTGTTTTCAAAGTATTTAAAAACCGTTGGAAAATAACGCCAATAACAGTACCACTGTTAGTTGTTCGATTTGTTGTTCATTTCGAGCTTGAGTTCATCATTCAAAAAAATCTATGAGTAGCTCGGCTTCTAGCAAACTGAAGTTAACTTAAAAATCACCACTCAATATCATGGGAAGCAAGTGATAGTTCTTTAAAAAAAAAAAAAAAAGAGAACCAACTTCGGTGTATGGTAAAAGTAAAAAAATGCAAGAAATCTTTAATTTTTTTAAACCGTTTGATTCGGAGAAATGTATACGACCATCGAAATCACTGTTTGTCTATTTTCAAATAAGCCTTTTGCCGCACATATGTCCCCAATATCTAGACTAACAATACCCAGTACACTTGTTTGACGATAAGTAATATCCATATGTCGAGCCACAACATGTGAGTTGTTCTGTTTACGATAGATCGCAACACCAGCTGCTCTGTGGCCCGGTCGTTTAAATTGTACGCAACAAGCGAAGTCGTGTATCGAAACACGCTCGTCATTGTCTAACCACGTCTCTGCCTTAAGGATTTAGCTTCTTCTCTGATCCTAAAGTGAGAAAACAAAAACAAAGATCTCACATGGCCTAGACCGCAGGGGTGGGATGGGGTGGAGCCCCTCCTGAATGAAGGAGAAAAACCGAACTTCACTGAATAGCGGCACCTTCCCCAACTTCCTGTTACGTATTTCCGTCCCTTTTCATGAAATCACTCCCACAAATCTTCAGCAATCGAGAGGAAAGATGTTACACATCAAAAAATACAAGGTTTTCCCAATAAAAATATGTCCAAAAATTGAAATAGCGGACAATGTGGATCAAACTAAATTCTACTTTCGATTGAAATAATTTTTGATACTTGTGTATTGGGGCGCTACGACTCGAACAAAAGAAAAGAAAATGTTTGTGAGTAGGGAAATTTCACTTTATCTGATAACCTTGTAGTGTGTTGTAGAATGCTAAAAAGAATCTTACCACAGGTTGTAGGTTGTCGATGGCTAGGCTATACTAACGAGCATTGCTATAACACTATTACACATCACTGTTTTAAAAATATTCTTTTAAAGTACAGAGTAAACAAAAGTTTACGGGCTTATGTTTTTGCATTATAGGACAAAAAACAAAATTGTTTTAACAGTATTTCACAAAAAAAACAAAGATTTTACAACTAAATTTTTATAATTTAATTTAGATAACTATTGATGTAATAAATACATTACAGCATTAACTGTGCACTATTCGTTTAGATTAAAATCGAGTTAAGAAACTGAGTTTTAAAAGAAAATAAAATTGGATTATATATATGCAAGAAATTTATAGATTTTTCATTCGGTTTTGTGTATCTCACGTTAATTGATAAAGTAGTTGATCCAATCAAGCAGAATTAAAATCTTTCATACATTCGATAGAAAGTACAGATACTTAAGTACATATACTTAAAAAATATGTTCATAAAAAGGAATAACTCAAGTGTGTTGCTTAATTTTTTCCCTTTATTTCGATAAATATTTCTAGCAATTCGATAGATTTTATAAATACATCTGAAGATTTTTTTATCCATGTTCTTCATGTACATTTAAAGATAAGCAATAAAATAATTGTATTCTTTTTACAAAATAGATGCATTTTTTTAATTTCCTCACAAAAAAAAGCGATGAAAAAAGTAAATTCCGAAAGATGGCTCTGTTTTAGAATATATTTCCTGGTTCATGAGCAGATAGCTCTTTTTGTCTTTTATTAAACATCGGAGGCATACAGGTTCCATAAAAGTTTAGTTTTTGTAGACTATAGGGTATAAATTTTTATTTTTTTTTACCTTTTTTCAGTTCTTTGCATGTATATAATTAGTAAAAAAAGCAGTATTTTTTTTCGTTATATTTTATTATTTGAGATTTAAAAATGAAATACAAGCACACTTGTTTGTTATAAGTTATAATTATTCAACAGGTAAAAGGATAATTTTTTTCAGTCATTTTACATTTTCAATCTTTTTTACTTTGATTTCTCTGCTTCCTGAACTAGATACGTCAAAAGTAGGAATGTCTCTGGATCGCAAATCTTCTAATGTCAAGATAATTTTTATCAGCGTGATTCACACTGATATCTTCTTTGATATTGTACTAATAATTTACACCAGTGCTTCTCAAACTTTCAGTAGTAGTGACCAATTTTCAGTCATTTCAGTAATGTATTGAATATAATAGTAATGCACGCTGAAGCTAAAGCTACAATGTGATTTGAAATATAAACTGCCCAATTATCGAGATAAGTATTACGTTTTGCATATAATTTTGTTTATGACAAGCTCATGGAACACTAGTAATTACTACACTTGTTTTCTATTTAGTTTTTACCAGCCTCTTATATCAGTGTAAATGTGAACTTTATTTTATTATGTCAGAATTTATTTTGTTTTGCTTTCTTTCAGTAAATCCATAATTATTTTAAATCTTTTATTTTTGACTTTTCGATATGCTCTCGCCCCTCTAGTGGGGTTGGCACGCTTCCTAGGAACTGCGCCCCACAGTTTGAGAAATCGCTGATACACAGAATCCTTTATCATGCTGATTATTGGGTCTCCAAAGAGATAAAGTGTGTATAAATCGATAGGTGGAAAACATATCTCCAACCAGCTCTATATGTCTTACTTGGTACATACAGAGGTCAGTACGCTGATATTGGTGGGACATTTTTTGTAAGATATCTGATGGGAAGACAAAGTTAAGATATGAATAAAGTAAACGAGGACTTACTCAAGATAGGCTTAAGATGGCGACAAAGTGAACCAAAATATATTCGAATTAGATGTTGCTTAAGATCAAGGGTGTCAAACTCATGGCTCGCCACAATGAACATTGTTGTGGTCCGCCCATATATAGGCACAAAATGATATATAATAAAATAAAAATTCTCCCGAAATAGGAAAACATAGTAACAGAGAAGAGAGATGTCAAGTGCCTGGACGTAAACATTACATTTTTT
>BMAO01029791.1:0-46361 GCA_019973975.1 Trichonephila clavata | reverse complement strand
CTCATATTTCTACGAAAGATCAGAGGAGAGAGAAGGGAGCTCTTTGATTATTCCTAGTGTCAATGACTATATGTCACACAGGCTATAAAGAAAGATTAGCTTTTACTTTCTTGTGAAGTTTGAACTGAGCCAATTTTCCGACCAGAAATTATTTTATTATGAATCTATATCCTGATATACCCCTTACGATTACAACTAATTAAATGGGGAACCAGGTTTATCGTGGTCATGTTATATCAAATACATTTTCTATACGTTTTAAACAAATTTTGTTACATAATGCTTAATTTTTTCTTTCTTAACTAAATTACCACAAAAATAAATCTCGGCCAATGATACAGCTTTTAGTAGATATAATCCATCATTAGAATACAGAGAATAGAATAATATGAAAATTGTGTGAAATAAGCAAAATAAACTTCGGTTTTTTCGGTCAAACTATTGAAAAGGGTGTTTTATCAAATTTAATGCAGTCGCATACTATTGAAATTGAGGCAACACATATCTACGAATCCAATGTTTCCGTGTTATTTATATAGCAACCAATATCACAATGTGTCAACAATGTATTATATTCTAATTGTAAACTATATTTTAGATTGTCTCATTTCAAAATTATTTATCAAAATAACAAATGTACTCGTATATGTTATTAATTGTATAAAATGTTTCAAAAAATATGTAATTTTTGCAAAAGTTTACCAAATTTGTAAAAATTTATGTGTTTTACCAGAGTTCCAGTTTCATATACGTTATAGGTGTAATGATATTTGGTTACTGCATGCTTCTTTAAAAAGTTTGTTTTTATACATGTATATATATATACATGTGAATGTATAATGCAATTATTTATAAGATCAAATTTTCTTTTATTTCAACAAAAAAAAAGTTATAGTTGAAATTTGATAGAAATTATCTGTGTCATCACACATTTTGCGATATTAATAGCTTTACCAGATTTTTTTACTCACTTTGCATGATTAAATTTTTTTACTTCATTATGAACTAGAATTGGCACAATTAACTGCATTTAACATAGAATGAGAAGTAATGGATCTACACTAGGGGATTCAATATTATCTTTGATTCAAAGTAGTTTTTTTTTAAATTTCAGAATCTATTAAAATGAACATGGAAGAATAAAAAATAGAAGTAATACAATAAATATTGAAGAACAAATAAACTATTTTCAAAGTATGTGTATGTTTTGAAGATTTACGAAACAGAAAAAACTTAAAGGGTTGGAACTTGATAATTAAATTAAACAGGAATTCAAGTATGATCTCCATTTATTTAAAAAGTGTGTTTCATAAAGTTAAAATGTGTTTTAAAATTTTAGGGTCATGCTTATCATTGGCAAATGTTGCTTGGAGCACCTAGTCCTGTCGGATTAAATCTCCTTTCAGGGATCTTTAGATGACTGTAAAAATTTCTACCAATGCCCATTGTAAAAAAGTTATTGAATTTAGAAAATAATAAATAATAGAAAATTACATTAAATAGCTAAAAAATTAAATTAAAATTAATGAAAAGCTCTTTTAAGAACTCAAAAAAGCATGAGAAAATGTAGTCTGAGAGTGGGCGGGGCACAGGTCATGCTTAGAAATAAAATCCGTTTTATAATTAGATACATTTCTATGGATAAACTCTTTTTAAATTGGAAAGGATATAAATTTACGACAGGAAAATCTTGTAAAAATTCTGACCACTTTTTTTTTAAAAAACATATGCTTTGTATTTTTAAAGACTTAAATAAAAATAAATTTAGAAATGCTCTTAGTAATTTGTAAATAATTGGCCGTATGATTTTTAACATAGAGAAATGCATCCCTTTTATTACTACTATTAGTTCACTCTCTCCCTATGTATACAATTTATTTATATATATTAACTTAAAATTTTCAACTCCCGTTAAAAAAATACTTCCTATTCATCCATTCAAAGTAGGAATCGACTTAATTTTTTCATATTATTTAAAATAATTTATTGTCACGAAATAACTGTGTGAAATTGTAGTTTCTACTATTGATAAGGTAAAAAATATTTCAATCAACCTTTTCGCTCATTTTGTACGCATTTAAAAAAGGGAATTTATTTTTAATTCGGCATTCAATATAGTTATTTTAGTAAAGGAAACCATAAGATAGTATCGCATGGTTTCTTATCGAACGAGAATTCTTACATTTTAAATTTTTATCTTTCTTTTTATAAGAAAACTTATTGCAAATTAGACATAGCTTGTAACATTTAGGATTTTTATTCCATCTAATTAAAAACTTTGTCACAGGCAGTATGTAATTAAATTGTTGACTAGTTCAAAATCCAATTTCATTTGGTAAAAAAAAAAAAAATGAATCGCTTACTCAAATATGCATTTAGCAGTAATATGTAATGAAATCCTCTTTTCATTCGGCATAAATATGGAAACGAATTGGGTCGAGTTTATACATTATATGTATAGATATGATTGTACTATGGTAGGATATACTAATTTTTGTTTGAAAATGAGTTATTTTATAATCTGATTTAGCTTTCAAGTGTGAGAAAAAATATTGTTACTAGTTAATTTTGCTCTTTTATTTTTACACAGAATATTTAGTCATAATTTTTTTTTTTTTTTTTACTAAACTTTTAAAAATTTTCGGATTGTATTAAAAATATCAGAGAAACTGGATTCATTGTCAGAGTGAAGATCATGGCTTCCGGTTAATTTATCATTCGACTCTTGTGCCCTTATGAATATATAAACATATTGAATTGTGTGTTAATAAAACAAGTATTTACGATTAAACTTTAATTTGATGATCCACAGAATGAGCAAAACAAATAATCGATTTAATAAAAATATAATCAATGAATATTTATTAGCACAATGTGTATAAAATTAATTAAACATTGTATTCCGTAGTGCAGAAAATTTAATATGAAAACAAGCATTTCACACACAAATCACTTTAATAAACGCTTTTTATTCTGTATCAAATTACTTACCCTTTCGACTTACAGTAATTACATTTTTGAAAGATCGCCTCTAAATCACTTCTTGGTTTTATTTGAAATACTTATTCATAACCTTTTGGAATTTCAGGTCATGAGTAATCAATCGTATTATTTAAATTAAAATTTGTTAAAAACCCGGAGCTTCAAAAAACAGTCATAAACAAGAATGTGAGCGCTTTCTGCTCGTAATCGTATTATTTACCATACAATTACATAATTCAACTTTTTATTTAAAAAATATTGAACAAATCAATAATTTAAAAAAATTTGTAGCATGTATCTAAGCTTGCAATTTCGAAAAAGATAGTTATAGATAGTTTTATATCAATCCAATATATTTTCCACAAGAAGCCAGCTTACACCGTGCGAATACGTCTACGTCAACGCAGAAAATGAAATGTTTGGCATCGTATTCAAAGCAAGCGCCGATATTGGCGAGAAAATTGCTTTACTCTGTAACCCTGCAGAATGTCATCCCCCTCTTTCCTTCCCCTTTACTCATGTCATCCCCCTCCTTCCTTCCCCTTTACTCACGTAAAAAAATTCTCTCTATTTAACGACTTCCATATGTTTGGTCTCTTTTTCTCACAAAAATTGATATTTTACTTTAAAAATTTGCTTAAAAGTTTTTTAAAACATTCTAAATATGGGCCATAATTATAAATCTCGCCCAAAAAAGCGAAAGTTTTCCGGAAATCAATATAGAAACAAACGTTCAAGTATAGATGCTCAAGATACACCTACTGGAAGTAACATTGAACGGAAAACTGCAAGTGCATCAAAGCTTGAAGTTGTAAATGATAATTTCTCAGAAAAAAGTTCTGGGAATTGTAATGAAATATTCGGACATCGAATATTTGATATCACCACTTTGCTTTGTGTTTTTTCAGTACTCTGTTGTCCAATTTGTTTACATGATGAACTCAGTTTGACAGAGGACTCTAGGTATGGAATATGCTCAAACTTTTCCATAAAATGTAAGAACTGTGATTTCTTAAAAGGCTTTACTTCATCGGAAAAAGTCAACAATAATTTTAATCTGAATACTCTGATTGTTTTTGCCTTAAGAGTTATTGGAAAAGGGTACACTGCTGGAAATAAACTGTTCGGTATGTTGGACTTGCCTTTCCTTTCCAAAAAAGCTTTTCGAAATCAAGAATTAAAGATTCAGCAGGCTGCATCTATAGTTTCTATAGAAAGCATGAAAAATGCAGCAACTGAGGTAAAAGAATTAAAAAACTCGCCCAAAGAATCATTAAGCTGCTGTGGCGTGTCGATGGATGGGACTTGGCAGAAGCGTGGCTACTCGTCTCACAATGGTTGTGTCAGTTGCATATCCATTGACACAGGAAAGATTTTAGACATTGAAATAATGTCACATTTTTGTAGAACGTGTTCAAATCTGACTAAAGTTCCAGGTGCTGCTTCTGATATACATGTTTGTTTCAATCATAAGGGTTCTGCTTCAAGCATGGAGACTGTCGGAGCATATCGCATATTTGAGCGATCAGAGAATCTACGTAAATTACAGCACACGGATTACTATGGTGATGGGGATTCCAAAGCATATGAATCGGTAAAAAATATGTATGCTCCTAATACAGTTAACAAACTAGAATGCATTGGTCACGTGCAGAAAAGGGTTGGGACTCATCTCAGAAAATTAAAAAAGTCGGTGAAAGGATTGGGAGGAAAGGGAAAATTGACGGACAATTTGATCGATAAATTGCAAAATTATTACGGAATAGCAATTCGCAGTAATACAAACAATTTAGCAAACATGCAAAGCACAGTTATTGCTGCGTTTTACCACTGCTGTTCCAGTACCGAAAAGCCTATGAATGGTCAATGCCCAACTGGAACCGATAGTTGGTGCAAATTTCAAAAAGCAAAGGCACTTGGTAAAATATTCACCGCCAAATCCCCTGGACTTCCACAAAATATTATAAATATTGTGAAACCACAATACTTAAAACTGTGTGATCAAAAACTTTTAGAAAAGTGTTTGCATGGAATGACTCAGAACGCCAATGAGAGTTTCAATGGTGTTCTGTGGATCATAGTTCCTAAACAAAACTTTGTTGAACTTCAAACTTTACAATTAGGGGCATATATAGCAGTTTTACAATTTAATGAAGGTGCTAGTGGCTTATTAAAAGTAATAAATAAGCTAGGATTAAATGTTGGTAGTTATATGGTACGCGTATTGAAAATGTATGACTATCGACGGATTAACGACGCAAAAAGACATTCACTACCCTTTACAAAATTGAAAAGGAAACAAACACGAGCTCACCGAAAGAAAAAAGGGTTGCGCCAGGAAGAAAAGGAAGGTGTAACATATCATCCTGGTGAATTTTAGAAAATTTTGTAGAGTATGTATACCTTTTTACATTAACATAAAACTTTAAATGAGTTTTTCTCAAAATTATGTTTTCGAAAGAAACTTCTTACGAGATGCATGATATTTTAAGAACAAAACAAAATAATTCTTTAAAATTTTGTGTGAATGTTTTTTGTACTATTTTTCATAAAGTGAACCAAAAGTTTTGTTGTAGGTTGAATAGTTTTTCATTTAGTGTAGTTTTTATGAAGAAAAATCTTAAAAAATATCAAAATCTTCATATTATAATGTATAATTGCCTGTAATTTTTTTGTATTTTAATATTTCTCTTAGATTTTGGTTCATTTTAAGAAGCACCATAGTATGTATGTTGTGTATACAGGAAATTAAGATAACTGCATTAGAATTTTTGTACAGTGTTTCCCGTTTTAGTATAAATTTGGTAAAATTTCCTTCAAAACAACCAATTTTTCTAAAAGTACAATATTTATTTTAAAATGTTTATGTATTTACATATTTTTTTCTATTTTTCTTCCTAAAAAATACTCAATTTGTTTCAAAAAATTGTTTGTTTTTTTAAATTTGGGTCCGAAGGTAGGCAGTCACCTTAATTGAATATTGATGGTGTACTTAGTGCAAGCTCACCCTCTACACGGCGCGTCTTTAGCAAACAAAAAATTTACCGGCACTTATACGTAATAATAATATTAATAAAAAATTTATGCAAATATAGAAACAACCAAACATAATTATAAACGCTTAATAAAATTTCATAAGAAAATTGTCTTAAAACCATTTGAAAAAAAATGTTGATCACATATTTAAAAAATTTGTTAATAAATTATTTTTGCAAATATTAATTGAATATTGATGGTGTATTTACTGCAAGCTCACCCTCTACACGGCGAGTCTTTAGCAAAAAATAATTTACCGGCACTTATACGTAATAATAATAAAAAATTTATGCAAATATAGAAACAAACAAACGTAATTATAAACACTTAATAAAATTTCATTAGAAAATTGTCTTAAAACCATTTGAAAAAAAATGTTGATCATATATTTAAAAAATTTTGTTAATAAATTAGTTTTGCAAATATTAATTGAATATTGATGGTGTACTTACTGCAAGCTCACCCTCTACACAGCAAGTCTTTAGCAAAAAATATATAATTTACCGGCACATATATTAACCAAAAATTTATTATGATTGTAAGTCATATCTGAAATTTCATAACTTACAAATCACATAAACATTTGGTTTATAATAGGAAAAAAAATAGCTGGTCCATATAGATATCATACAGAGGGGAGGGGGTAAGGCTACTTTTTTTTCAATTGACAAAAAAAACAGAGACACTGACCTGTGTGAAATTGACCACTGTCAAATTAGTTACTTTAAATAATAAATTATATAAAGCTTTTTTTTAAATTTCACGAATAACCCTGGATACAACGATATCCTTGTACCTTTTGCAAAATAAGGTAAAAAAACTTTAATTGAGAAGAAAATCTGATAAGTAGAACATTAGTGTAATAAAAAAATCGCTCGAATTCATGAACATTTGCTGGAGTTCCTTTTTTCATGTGAAAGGACATATTTTTTATGCTCATAGATTAATAAATTATACCAAAAGAAAAAAAAATTATATAAAAAATGCATGCAAAAATATATACAAAATGATAAACAGCTTCAGACACCACAGAAATTATAAAGCAAAAATAAATCTTGGATTGTATATTAAAATATATTCATTTAAAAATAATTTCTTCATCTAATATTCAAAAAAAATAATTTCAATAAAGAAAGGGAAAAATAAAAAATGCTAATGAAATATTTAATTTCTATTGTGCATCAATCGTCACAGCTCAATTCCAACGCAATGAGGAGCTGAAGAAATTTTCAGTCAAATATGCAAGAAACATTCAAATATAAACACAGATTTCGCAGCAGAAATCTACGACACAGTATTGATGGAAGATTTTTTGCAATTCACCATTTGATTAGCAGTAGCAGTTATTATAAACAAATTTAAGAGCCCATCCTTAAAACAAAGTGGCTTATATTTAGACACAGACTGTTTCACACATGGACAATTATTTGGTGTCTGGGTATTTAAATATTACCATCACTGCACAGCCAAATCGCCTCCCATGCAAAACACACCATTTTTCAACCAAATTTGATCTTTTTTATGAAAAATGTTAGAATCTCTGTTGTTTAGATATTAAGGTGTGATGTGCATGGCACCAATTTAGTTACAAAGATGCTAATACATACAGTGGGTACAAAAAGTATTTGCACACATACATTTTTGTTCACAATTTATAAGAAAATACATTAAGAAATACAAAAATTGACATTTTAAAAATAAAATAAGCCTATTCATTTAAATTAATTACAAAAATACAATAATATTAATAAAAAACATTTTTTGCAACAATATTAAAATATCTTATGTCAAAAAAGTATTTGCCCACTCAACTCAACTTTAGCAAATTTGCATTTTTTTTCTAATTATATATTTGACAGTCATCCCGCAGTAAATAACATACGTAAGACTACTATAAAAGGAGGTATTGTCGAAACTTTATCAGTTGATTGCCGATTTCAAATTGTTATGGCACCTAAGAAATCTGAAATGTCGATTTCGTTGCGAGAAAAAATTGTTTCTCTACGTGAAAATGACCTAAGTTATCGAGAAATAGGTAAAAAAGTAAATGTTTGCTTCTCTACTGTTCGGTATGTTATAAAATGTCTTAAAGAAAGAGGATCTACATCAAATAACTTGCGCTCTGGATGCCCAAAAAAACTTTCACCGCGAATTAAGTGAAAAATCATAAGAGAAGCATCGAAAAATCCATTTGTTAGTGCAGTTACAATAGCCAATGATGTCGCTTCAACATCCGGAGCTCATATCTGTGCCTAAAGTGTTCGAAATGTCCTGCATGATGCACAAATTTATGGGAGATCTCCAAGGAAAAAACCTCTCATGACTGAGCGAAATAGACTGAAGAGACTTGAATTCGCTAAGGAATATATCAATAAGCCAATTGATTTCTGGAAAAATGTCATATTCTCCGACGAGAGTAAGTTCAATATATTTAAATCAGATAACGGGAAATTAGTTTGGAGAATACCTTGTACTGCTTTTCATACCAAAAATGTGTTACCTTCAGTTAAACATGGAGGAGGTTCTGTTATGATTTGGGGGTGCATGGCTAGCAAAGGAGTTGGTAATTTGTGTTTCATTGATGGGAATATGACAGCTCGAACCTATATTGATGTGTTGCGAGATAACTTGCCACAAAGTGCAATAAAATTGGGTATCAGTAATTCGTACTATTTTCAGCAAGACAATGATCCCAAGCACACTGCCAGTATAACACGTATGTAGTTGCTTTATCATGTACCCAGAAAACTTGCCACTACACCACAATCACCAGACTTAAATCCTTTGGAAAATTTGTGGAATTCTGTGGATTTAAAAATAAGAAAAAGGAAGATTTCAAGCAAATCTGCCCTTAAGCAATCCCTTATTGAAGAGTGGTCGAATACTGACCCTATTGTTACAGAAAATTTAATTAACTCAATGCCAGCAAGATTACAAGCAGTAATAGATGCTAAAGGAATGCATACTAAATATTAGTTCTTTGAAATTTGCTTGAATATTTTATTTCTTTTGTATTCATGCAGGTGTGCAAATACTTTTTTGACACGAGATATTTTAATTTTGTTACAAAAAAGCATTGTTATTTATATTATTGTAATTTTTCTGTTTGTTTTGGATGATTAAACTTATTCTGATTTGGCAATACCAATTGTTTAATTTCTAAATGCTTCTTTTTATGAATTGCAAACAAAAATGTAGGTGTGCAAATATACTTTTTTTACCCACTGTAAATACCGTTGGGGGGGGGGGGGTTGTGTTCCAGAACAGCAGTCAATACTTGGTGAGAAAATTTTTAATGGTCCACTGAAAAGAGACATTATCTACCCTTTTGTGAAGATTCAGTTTAAAAAATATGAGCAACAAAAAAAACATAATATGGATTATACTTTAATAAAAACTTTTAGTTATCACTTTTAGCAAATTTCCTGAGTTTAGTATTTTTTTCAGATTTTCCATTGAAACTTTAAAGTCAATTTGGGTAAATATAGTAAATTAGTGGTAAAACACTTCAGTCTGTTGGTTTGTTATTGTTTTTCACGAAATTTATTTTCAAGTGTATGCAAATGTAAATATAGCTATGTTTTTTTCCCTAGTTTTTTTTGTTATAACAAGTAAAATATTAAATGTATGTTTCATAGTTTTAAGGGTATAGTGGAATTTCAAAAAATTACCAATGAATTTTTTTTCAAATTTGCAGGAAATGTGTAATATATTACCAAATAAAAATGTACAATTTTTAGTCAAAATATCTTTATTGGTTTCTGATATATTATTATTTTTTTAATTTTAAAAAGCTCCATGCGCAGTGTAAATTTTCACTGCAATTGGGAAAAATGTGTTGCGCAGGGAACATTTCAAAGTTATAGAAACGACAAAAATTATAATTCTCTTAAATGAAGGTTTTTATTAGTATGATGATTATAAATCTTCAATCACATTTGATAAAAGCAATTATTACTATAATTAAGGAATACCATATTGTTTACAACTTATATACTGATTTTCTTTATGTCATTGTAATAAATATACCTAATTTTCAGCAATAAACAAATTTTCAGTCATAAATGAAAAATTTAAAAATGTGATGTTATGATCGAAAATGTATTTTAAAGTCAAGCAATTCTAGAACTTTATATACAACATATCTAAATGTAAAATAATATAAATAGAATAAAATATTATTATTAATAAAAATTAAATATACAATTATTTATGATTAACTTACCAGAGTACCGTGATTTCCCGATACTTTATCTTCTACCTTAAAGTTTTGTGTTGATACCAAATTTCCTGCAGGGTTTTTCTTGTTGAATTGTGTTAAAATCTTCAACGAGAACTGGTTGCAATCACTTTCTTATGCAGGCAGCTCTACGTTTGCTTGGTCGCCCTTTGCATTATCACAGAAACAAAAAAAGCTATGATAATTTTGCTCAAAATAATAGAAAATATATAAAATATTAAAAGATAATGGCAATATAGAGCTTTAGTTCTGAAAAGAACTGTTTCTTATTTATAAAACGAACAAAAACTTTATACCGCACAGTTTAAGTTGCAGTTATTTTCATATTACCAAATTTTAGAAAAATATATAATTCATATATAGAGTAAAAAAATAACACAAAGTAAATAAAAGTATCGCTAAAATGATAAAGGGCTACAATACAGAAGCATAATTCTGCAGCCGATGCAATCAGAGGGATTTGACAGATGTAAACAAAGGGCGTAGTCAAACAGGTGTTCGAATTCAAAAGAGCACGAAAAATTCTTTTTGCATTCAGTAGCAATGATTACAAGCATTAATAATATGCTAAAAGTGAAAAAAATCGAAAAAATGATCGATTTTCACCAATTTGAAAGTCCACTGTACCCTTAAGTTATGTTTCATCAGTAAAAAAAAATATTTTGATAGTAAATATTACAGTTTTTCAAAAAATTTTCTTCGAAGGTGTATTCGTATTTTAAAGAATATAAATTTCATACTATTGCATATTTAAACCAAACTTTAAAAGATAAAAATGTAAAATTTTTTTTAAACTTGCGGATTTATACTTCCAGTTTTAAAAAAGTAAACAAAATAAAACAAATTTTAAAATAACATTAAAAAAAATGGGTGAAAATTAATTTTGAAAATGTGAAGTGTATATGTGCTCTTTGAAGAAAGATTTTTTTTATAAAAATTATATAGTGAAATTCTTCTAAATTGTACACTGGAAACTTACATTTAGTAAACTTGTGCATATTGAAGTGATATTTTGAAAGCATTGCAAAACATTTAGCAAAAGAAACATGTCATGACAAATTTGAATAAATTCAGTGATGATAAATATTTAGATTTTTTTTTTTGAAAAAAATCTAAATATATATTGTAAAGAGAGTTTTAAACTTAACTATGTCAAAGTTTCTCAATAAATAGCACCTAGAAATTATACAGTACCATTTATTGGTACAAGAATCTGTTTACATACATACTAATACATAAATATCATGTTTAAAAATATAAAAACAGTTTTATTTTGGTTGTTTTAGAAATCATTTGTCCAGTTAAAAAAACTTTGGAAATTTAAAAGTTTTAAAAACTTATGTTTGCGTGTGAACTTGTAAAGACAAATTTAAAAAGGCTCTTCTTGAGGTCAAAGGATTAATTTTACAATATTTATGGATAAATATTTCGTTACCTCATTGTCTGTGAAGATACAAAATTGTCTGGTGTGCTTGCTCTAGAACAGCAGTTGCCAACCTTCAGCACTCCATGAAACACTCAATGATAACTTCATTGTTGGTACCATTTCCTAATGATAATCAAATTATTACAATCTTTATCAAGGTTCAAGTAAAAGAACATTGAAAAATCACTAAAAAAATATTACAAGACATGATATACACCTTAGTTACTAAAAACATATCAACTCTATAAACATGAAAATTGTAGGGTTTTTTTTAAATCTATAAAATAAATGTATTTGTAAATTTTAAACAAATTTGGTTCACAACTCTTTATAATATTTACGTTGTCAGATGCCAATACGTTACGATTCATAGTTTAAAATTTCATAGTTTACAGAACACAAAACTATTATTAGACTATTAGAGATATTATCTAAGCTATACGAATACGTTGAAATGTTCCATTTTCGCCAAAAAAATCACATTTTGAGTTTTTGATTTTACAGAATAAAGCAACTGTTTAGCTCTATAAAGCCGTTTTTCTTTCTAGGTCACATAGAAGCCAAGATATTGAATAATTAGTAAGTGTAAAAACTGGAAGTGGGCATTTAAACAACCAGAAGTCAGCATTTAAATGCCCTTAAACTTGTCAAACAGAATTTAAATACAATATTTTTCTTAAAATATAATTTTAAAAACCTTTTGGTTTAATATTAAAAATAATTACTAATTTTGAAAGTATTTAACAAAGTAAATCTAGCAATATTTGTTTGTTTACATCGAGCTTCGTTTGGTAAAAATTCTTCTTGTTGAATTTCAAAACAAAAGTTGAGAGTATTATTTGATTGAATACCAGTGAGTTATTTCCTCGCAATATTATTTATAATTATGGGAAATAACAAAAATAAAAGTTATTCCCGTAAACGTCAGTTCAAAAGAAATAAGTATTGCAAAGAGTTTCAGTTTTCGACAGTGAAAATATTAGGACAGATTCAAGCATTCCAACTGCAAGTGAATCAAAAAACTAATGAATTCTTTAAAACCTGCAGATGGTCTAGAGGAAAATGAAAAAATGTGATTTTTAATTTAGGAATTTTGTGTAATATAATTTCATTATTATGCTGTCCTGTGTGTTTTGAAAGAAAAGTTAGTGTTGTGCAAGACTCTGTGTTTGGGTTAGCAATGAATACGACTATAAAATGTGAAAACTGTAACTATTCCTACTCATTCTGCACTTCCGAGAAAGTAAACAAATTGCATAGTATCAATCTTGCATTTGTTTTTGGCATGATAATCATTGATAAAGGACATTCTGTGGCTAAAAAACTTTGTTCTGCTATCAATGTAGATGTGCTATCTAAGAAAGCATTTGGTCTCCTGGAAAAAAAAGCTTGAATTTGCTGCTAGCAATGTAGCATGCAATACAGGGTCATTCATAATTCCCTCCGTGGTTTCGAAACGTTATAGTAAAAAAACGAAGACGAATATGAAAAAAAGAAACATATGAAATTATTCCGAAACTATTAAAGTTTTAATTTAATTAGTTGCCGGTAGATGGCAGTAACATCTGTACTGAAGTCAGTTGTAGTAAAGAAAAATGGCGTTTACAGGCGAAGAGAAAGCTTTTTGTGTGTTGGAGTTTGCAAAATCTGAATCAGTGGTGTCAGTTCAACGGGCCTTTCGTAATAAATATCGAAAACAGGGACCAACTGACAAAACAATTCATGTGTGGTACCGGAAATTTAAAGAAACGGGATGCCTATGTGACAGGAAATGAAGTGGTCGGCCTGGTCCATCTGCGGACACCGTAGATCGTGTACGGGAAACGTTTTTAAGGAGCCCGACGAAATCAACCGCTAGCGGAAGCCGAGAATTGGGGATCTCTCAACCAACAGTGTGGCGAATTCTGCGAAAACGTCTTTGTTTGAAGCCGTACAGATTGGGAATGGTGCAAGCGTTGACTCCAGCAGATTGCATTTCTCGTTTCACGTTTTGCATTGATGTCCATGAACGTGAAACACTAATGTCGAAATTGATTTTTAGTGATGAAAGCACATTTCACATGTGTGGCACTGTCAACCGCCACAACGTACGCATTTGGGGCACTGGAATTCCCCATTCTGTAGTGGAACACTATCGGGTTCCCCCAAAAGTTAACGTGTTTTGCGCTATGTCCTCCTCCCGTGTTTATGGGCCATTCTTTTTTACAGAGAAGACCATTACTGGTGTAGTGTACTTGGATATGTTGCAGCTGTGGCTAATGCCGCAGTTAGAGGAACATGAGGATGATTTCGTATTTCAACAATACGAAATCCCATTTTCCTCCCCATTTTTTGTGTGATGTGCGTGAATACCTGAACACACACTTACCTCATCGATGGATTGGACGAGCTTCTGAAGATGACGTACCTCTTCTAAAGTGGCCTCCACGGTCACCGGATTTAACACCGTGTGACTTTTTCTTGTGGGGGTATGTGAAAGACCAGGTTTTTGTACAACCTATGCCTCGTGATTTAGCTGACCGGCGTGAAAGGATAACACGTGCTATCAATAACATAGACAGTACCATGTTGAGTAGAGTATGGCAGGAACTGGACTATTGCATTGATGTATGCCGTGTGACCAAGGGTTCACACATAGAACACCTGTAATGTATGTAAGTAAAACTTGAATAGTTTCGGAATAATTTCATATGTTTTTTTTCATATTCGTCTTCGTTTTTTTACTATAACGTTTCGAAACCCCGGAGGGAATTATGAATGACCCTGTACAATGAAGGAAGCTGCATTGGAAATTAGAAGTAAGAAAAGAAGTTAGAAAAAAATAACTAGTCCATTAGGGCCACTTTTTTCAATTGACAAAAAAAAAAACCACCAACTTGTTTAAAAATGTGAAATCGATATATCCAGTTACTTTACATAATAAATTCTATAATTTTTTAAAAAATTTTTCACAAAAGGTCTTAAGTTTCACTTTGTAAAAAATAGATTTTTTTAATATGTGTTTCATCTATATTGTATCAGGTAAAAAACTGGTATTTTGACAATACCTTGTAAAAAATAAAATATCAACATTTGTTCTATTAAAGCTTTTGCAGCTATATTATTTGTATATGTGTTATTCTGTTGTCATAAAAAGGAAAACTGATAATTTTTTTACATACTTAGAATGCTAATATATTTATAAAAAATAATTTAAACAAATAATGTTAACATTTTAAATAGAATATAAAAAATTAATTACTCGGATATATATGCACAATGAATAATATTTGAATCCATGATTGAAGTAAAAAAAATTACTTACAATATTTGTTGTATATTTTCTCTCGTTATCTAAAACAGATATATATTTGAGCAACTACTGTTAAGATATCTAATTTATTTGAAATGTTTAATACTTAAATGGAATACTTAATATCTATTTAAACATTACATATTTTCCCAAACGATTTGAAATTAAATTTTTCAGCGAAATAGTCCCAAATATCACTCGCAATTATTTACAAAATTTCCTACGTTATCAAGATTGAACAATTATACCACAATAAATAGAGCAGATTTATTCAAAGACATTAAGAATATTTAGCAATCCACTGAAATATATTAATCTCATTCAAATAGGAGTGATAGCCGAGTAAATGTAGGGAGATATATTATTAGATTTATGAATGTTATACAACATCTGTTTATTATACCATGTCTTCAAAAATAAATTTATGTATACATATTTTTTAGAGACAACTATCTTCAGTAATTAACTGATAATGGGTCGATTCATCACTAGGGGGCGCTGCGATCGTGGCCATCATCACGTGATTAACACGTGCGATCATGTAAACAAATAACACTTGACACTTGTGGATGCGCGCTAATTTTCGAATTTGCAAACATTATTATTTTATATTCTTTAAATTCTTTCCAGACTACAAAATATTTTTAATATATTTTCTACTCTTTTAGTTTTTGTATTGTGACCAAATATATATATATAGTTTTAGTTTATAGTATTAGATTTAAGTTTAGTTTATACTTCTATGCTTTGGCTTCGAATTTTTGTATACTTTTAGGTATAGTAATTATTTTTTTATTAGTGCCAGGCCATATTGTGATTAAAAAATTATGCAACGCTCTTTTGAACAAATTGCTTCTTGAAATTGGATAAATCTACTAATATCGCAAATCATTATGTAAGCGAGTTTTTCCGAGAAAAATTTGTGCAGACTGTAAATAGGGAGTGGCTCGCCAAAACAAAAAATTGTTATGTCTTCTGTCAGAAAGAGCGATTAGTTAATACTTTGGCTGTTGAATAGGACCAAAGAGACTGTTAATCAACTTATTATGATGATTGGATAATAGAGATTCCATGTAAATGTATAACCGTTACCTGAATATATTGCCTATTTGTATTTCTAGACACTGTTAGTTGTGTCTGACTGCTGTGAAGACCTGGGATTTTGTGAATTCTAGCGTTGTGTCGTTTCTAAGGATTGTTTTAAGTTTTCATTGCTCCTGATCCATTCTTTGTAAGAGCAGGTATTTATTTCTTACCAAATTTGTGACATTGATTATATTTTTTTACATAGAAACTTCTTGCAATTACAAAAAAGCTTGTGAATTTAACTGTTATTTTCTAATATTCATATAAAGTTTCCTTTTTGCTGTTCTTGAAAATTCATTTCAGTATTATTATTAGGACATCAAAGTTTTTAATGTTAATAATTCTTTTATTTTTTAAAATTGTAAGGAAATATTTGTTTGCTTTACATAAATTAGACAATTTATATGCAATTCAATAACTCATAAGAAATAATTTGTAATAAAGAATAATCCAATAAAATTTAATCATTATTCCTTAAAATTATGTGTTAACATGATTCCTTTCTTTAACTTAATAGTATAAGAGTATTTTCTTTTTTAAACTTTGAAGACAGTCTAAAGGGAAATTTCTAAAATAAATTTCAAACCTTTGTAAATGATAATTACTAAGTAAAGTCAGACAATCGATGCTGGCAAATGTGTTATTTCATTATAGATTCATCATATATTTCGAAAAATCATACTATGTCTTGGGAATTTTTATAGAACAGTTTTTTAAAAAATTAATATACAATAACAATGTTTCAATTTTATGTATCCATATTAATGCAAATAAAGATTGAAACTGACAAAAAAAAGTACTCTTTTGGAATACATCTTAAAAAAATACTCTTCATAAATACATAATGAAGCAATGTCACTGATAGTCTTTCAAAAGAATATGAAAATGCATTTTTTAAATTACAATGAATTTCTTAATTAAAAAAATAAAATTTTCACATGCTTCACTTGTATAAAATCATGTAATATTAAAATTAAATGTTGATAAATGATGCAAGTTAAATAATTTTAATTACTAATTTAAACTAGCTAACAAAAATTTTGTATGCTCCAAAATGTAAAAATTTTCATGAAAATAATTTAGCATGTTTCAAACAATTTCTAAAATTAATCCTATATTTTAGTATGATTCGTTTTTTTTTTCATGGGGACAATGATTTATATAAAAAAAATTCAAACATTTGTAGGTGATAATTATTAAGACTATCAAAGTGCTAAATGTTATTATTTTACAACATATCTTTAAAGGCTTCATAATGTATTGGTACAAATCATACTATTTTAAGGCCACACAATGTGCTAAACATTTCAAAAACAATTTAGACATTTTCTTATGGCCCATATCATTGAGAAGCTTGCCACCAAATTTCAGATTTGATAATAAATTAGTTTTAAAGATATTTGAAGAGCTTAGGTTTTGGTTTCAGTTTCATTTTAAAGCAGTTTTCCACTCTCAAATTGAATTAAAAATATTTTTGAGCCCAATCAACTCTTGCAGTGTGAAATGGTTAATTATTTCAGTTCTCATTACTAAAAGCATTTCTGCTTGATAATGTTTTGAGTTCTCATAGTTACTTAATTAAGATTGTTTTCAAGGCTAATTTTTGTTTTAAAAATAGTTTATATAACTTGAAAGCTTTATCATTAATTTTTTCTTGTTGGCCCAAACATTCTCAGGTTGCTGTGAGAAACAATATTTCGAAGAGATGGACACTACTGAAAAGGATGTATCTAAAAATCACCCTCAATTAATACTGCAATTAGACTTTTGAATTCAAGTATTGCAGATAAAACTGAATATTCCCATGATGTACTTAACTACATGATAATATATTGTCGTACTATATTTTAGTACTTTAAAGTTGTGCAATAAAACTCAAACTTGCTAAACTGTGCCCCAATTTAAAACTGAAATTTTTTTTTTTACAAACCTGGTGATTTTTATAGCCAAAGTTATTATCATTATTTTATACATAAATACTTTGTGTTTACAACAGTGCTGGTTTAAGCTCATTTCAAGCACTGGGTACAGAAGATCCTCAATTTTTAATAACAATACTTTTTTAAACTTGCCTTTGTGTAAAATGCCTATAACATGTTGATCTACTTTTTAAAAATTATTATACAACATTAAGGGAATGTTTCATCAGAAAAGGTGGAAATATTTTAAAAAATTCAATTTAATTATCCTCAGTTTTAAATGTATTTTTCTACTTATTAAATTATATATAATTTATAAAAATAGTATAATTTATCTATAAATAGATGGCTCCAAAATATAAGTTAAACTTGTAAAATAGAAATTAGCATATTGGATCGACTTAATAGGAAAGTTTTTGAATAATAATAAATATTTATCCATGATGAAAATGAATTTTATTTTTACAACACAATGAATTGTAAAAAAGAAAAAATTCAATACAATATATATAAAAATGAATAGTTGCATAAAATTTCCATTCACAATTTCTACTGGTTATGTATCTTGACCGGGTATTGTATGTGTAGTGCATGCAAACTAAAAACTTATTTGGAGAAATGTATTGACATTTCATTATTTTGTTATCACTAATATGTATCTAAAGTATCTTTTTATATATATTTATATTCACACTTAAAAAAAATGGAAGATAAAAAAACATCAGAGAGAGAGGGGAAAAAAGATACAAAATTCTCACTCTGAAGTTAAACGTGTGAAAATATATTATTAAAGATTAAAATTATTATTATACATCAACAAGTTACTAAAGTTTATCATGAAAAAATTGAGTTCCATTCTAATCAAAATGACAGTTTCTACTACTTATAAGCAATAACTAATTATAACATTAGTTTACCAGGAAAATCCTAAATTTTAAGAAACTTTTCAATTTCCTTAATTATACTTGAGCAAAATATTAAACTACTTCAAAGTTTGTCTAAGAAATGCTCAATCAGTACTCATACCATTTAAAAACTTTGAACTTATGTATTAAACTGCCAAATAATTTTGCCAAGCAAAAACGCATCAAGAACTTTAAAAAATATTATTACTACTACTGCGTTCATGAGCTATGATGCCTATGAGCAGGAACAGTTCCAGTTATTGGCTGTACATTGCAACAACATCCCACAGAATCAAATGTCTATACATAAAGCCATATTTGATTTCATGATCTTAATTCTGAATAAATATACAATTGATGCAAGTACTCTTCTTGGGTCAATATTTGTAAGTAACTCAATGTAACAAATTTATTCAGGACTTATAAGCAGGATAATATCAATATACATGTCTTTTAGACTTTTATATTTATGTAAAAATAAATCTAATGATATAAAGCAAATCTAATCTATAATGATAAATCTTCTACAAATTGTGCAAATACCTATAAATGCTTATTTGTAATACATAGTACAAAGATTTGTACATCTCTGTGATAGGTTTATACCACAGTTAAACTCTGAAAAACAAATGTTCTGTAATAGATACCACACAAATATATTACAATTATTTATTTATTTGTAAAAGAATTATGGATTCAAAAATGCCTTTTTTTTATTTTGATCATGTAAGAGTGAGCAGGACTTTTATATTCCATAAATGGACATAAACATATTCTATTATACACAGATTTTAATTAAAAAATTTTAATACCTTAATTTATTATCATATTTGGAATTCAATTCTCGATAAATCATATCTTTTACCTAAAATAGCGCAGGGAGTAGGCTTTCAAAATGTTGCATAATTTTTTTTACATGTAATTTTACATATGTTAAATGATAATTTTGACTTCTAATGCTAAAAAATGGTACTTGATTCATCATCAAGTGTAAACATTAATGAAGCTGTAGTAAATTAAAATATTTTTCCATTTTTATAGTGAAATGCTTCTTGAAAATGTTTTTTTTTTCTTTTTCCCTGTAATATTCTAAAATTATTAAGTAAAACAAATTTTTGATTTATCTGTATGTATACTTGTTTTTGATACGATATATATGGTTACATATCAGATTTTTGTGTCCTAATTTTAGATAAATACTGAAGTACCTCTCGTTAATTTCTGTGAAGATGTGTAAAATAAGTAAAATTTAGGTTAACCAAACATATGTTCTATTGTGTACGTGTTGGACATACCTGTCCTTAATTTTACCAAAAACATATCAATGGGTTGCAAAATATTATTTTGGTGGACATTAAGGTATTTTCTATATTTAAAACATTGAATACACTAAAAAAATCTCTTGCAATGAAACCCTCTGTTAAGGTTTTCATATGCAAATAACTTACTGTTATTTGCAATGAATTTTATTTTTCTGTATAATATCCTTCTGCTTCTATTTTGTTTTGTAAAAGGCAAGCTTATCCAGGAAGGAATGGAAAGTGCTGGCTAACGTAACGTTCGCTATCCCCGTATGAAAAGAATTTTTAAAAAAATTTTACATAATTATGCATGTATATGTAACTACTCATTAATTTTAAGCTTATAAAGACGTAAAATAAAAGTAACATGAAATTTAAAATGTAGTATAGTAAAATTGATAAGTAGAAATTTTCTTTTATCATAACTATTTTTTTAATATTGGGAAAAGTTAATGCAATCTGTATTTTAAGAATATAGATAGATACTTGCTTCCTTTTAATTTCTACATGATCACGCTCTTTAGTATTGAACTGATTTATTCCCTGATTTCTGAAAAAATAATGAAATATGAATCCCACAAATTATTAAAATATATTGTACGTTCTTCACCATATAGCATTATACATTTATGGATGCATATTTTTTAAAGTACATATGAACTTTGTTCATTTACTTGTATTTGTAAGTGTATTGTTCTGAAAATTACAAAACAATGACTTTTGTGAGCCAATTCAGTTTCAAATTTTTATATATCATGTTTGTTAAATTAGTGAAAATAATTATACAAAGGGATAAAAGAAAAAAATGTAGGCGAGATAAACTGCATATTTACTCATCAATTTAAAACAATTAAAATTGGTCACAGAAGTAGTACCCTGGTTTGTTTTTTCATGTCTGCAAAATTGAAATGCTTTGAAGTCGACACAATTATCAACATTCAGTACAATAAAAATTCTAATGACTGCAGCATAGAAAATTTATAATGTATTAACGTTATATACACAGTTAGGAAATGAAACGAACAAAGTTATGAAGATATTTCTATAAATTATAAAGTATTCTGTATTGCTACTAAATGGATGGCAAAATTTAAGATTGAGATTTTATTTCAATAAAATTTAACAGAATAAATTTCTTTATTAAGACAGTTCAGTTTCAAATTTTTGTCTTTAGTGCTTGTAAAATTGTCGAAAATAATCTTAAAGTAACAAAAACAAGTAATATAAAAAAAAGTCAATTCCTTCTTAGGTAAGAAAAATTTTGTTTTAGTTACTTTTTATCAAATAGTTGCAATTAATATAAATATGTGTATACATATGACAGAATCAAAACATTAAGTGGCAATTAATTTTTATTAATTATCATTAAAGTTTTGCATTGCTATCCAAAACAATTGTGTATATAAAATTTCAGTTCAACTTCATGTTTTAAAACATGAGAAAAAACCTTTACAATTTTGGACACAAGTCGCCAAAATGGTCACTATGTCGCCAAAATTATGCCAACATGGATGTATTTATAATTCCTTAGTAATAATTAGTTTTAATCAATTAATTTTTATTAATTAAAATTAAATTTCGGTATTGTCATGCAAAATAATCATGTTTTTAAGTTTCAGCTCATTCGAGCGCTTTAAAAATGTATTTTACAACGATTGAAAATTATGAATAAGATGAATAAATATGGAGAGAGTGTAAACTAATAGTAGGAAATGAGGGAAAAAAGGTAATCAACTACATACTTAACAAATTCAAAAGCATTCATAATAGATCACAGAAGTGATACCACTGAATCTGTGTATGTTTGCAAAATTAAAATCTTCGAATTCGAAATGCTCAGAAAATATTTCAGATTCTTTTAAAACTTTAAATATCGTCAGCGTATTTGATAAAAACAAAAAAATATTGAAATTGAAGTAATTAAAAAGCGGTCTTTTTCTTTCAAATTTCTTTTGGAACATCTTTTAATTTATGTGATACTGAAGATTTATTTCTTCTCTTTGAAAATTCTTTGGGTGTGGATGGTGGTTTGGAAAAATAAAAAACTATCTATTCTTTAGTGGAAACCGAAAAAGCTTTCTTACCTGCAGGCAAATTTTTCTTTGCATTGTAGCAATTTAATACTAATTAATTTATAGCAATTTAACACGCTACAGTATTTTATTTCTTATATCATAGTAGATGCAAATCCGAAAATTCCGCCAAAATACTCAGTCGAATCAAACACGTGGCTATTTGTTTTGTATATCATCACGTGATTATGACGTCAGGTGTATCGAGTCCATTATTCCAACATTTTGCGGCAAAATTCAATAGGAGTTATAAAGCATTTCATTTGAAAAATCAAATTATTCAAATTATAAGACGAATATGGAAATTTGAATAAATTGCCTAAAATTTAAAAGTAAATTTAATCATTAATCGATAATTCCTATGGTAAAAAAATTATTATTTAGTTTAAATAACAATATTATAAAACATTTTATGATAAACAGATCTGGTTACTTTCAGAGCGTCTGAAAGTAAACACGATGTGCTGTTGATAATCCAACTTCATCTACCTAAATTATTAATTAAGAAGTAAAAAATAATTAACGGTTATGTGAGACAAACCCGTTCTATCGAAAAAAATTAATCTTACACTATTAAAATTCGAAGGTAAACAAACGTATCTATCTATCTATCTACAGTCGGTCGAATAAATAGTTGAGCACCGTGACCCTTTCAAAAAAGGATTGAAAATGGAAAACGACCCTTTTTGAGTATCCCCTCAAAGCGTCTTGAACTTCTCTTCAATATCCATATCGAAACTTTTTTCAAATTCCTCCGAAAAATATTTTTGATGGAGGCGAGAAAATTTTTCAGCCCATCCCAGACGAATGATTTAAAACGGGGGGGGGGGGTGATCCACAAATGAAATGGAGACATGTCAAGCTTGGTCAAAGCAGCGACCCATTAAATGTAGACAATGCAACGTTGGTATGTCGAGAAGAGACAGAATCATTCCAATATGGGTGTGTATCTTGTTAGAAAATTGGGGACGACCCATCTCACGACTTTATAATCTTGGCGTGTCTAGGAAACACGGAGGTCTCAACTGGCAGCCAGCAGGCAAGTCCAATTTTTTTGTGTCAAATTTTTAAAAAGATGCATTCTAATTTTGGTGGATAATTTGGCCCGAAAAAAAGGGGACCCAGTCGACATGCGACTGGGTCCCCCAATTTTCGGATTTTTGAAGATTTTGGCTAAAAACATTTACCGATAAGACTTACAGAATCTGCGAATTTCCAACATTACGCCAAATCCTGAAAGTCTTAACGAAAAACATTTAGCATTTACCTGTTGCCATGGAAATTCTTTTTCCGTCAAAACTGCCAGATTTGAAATATTCAATACAAACCCAAACCTGACAGTTTTAACCAAAAACAAAATTTCTAAACTCTTGACTGCATTCAGAAGCACTCTGATTTCTGGCGAAAAACGAAACGAAAATTAGATGGTTCGGGTTCCAGCAGTGATGCTTATACCCAGTATCCCTGAAGATAGGGTGAAATAGAACAACCATTAGAAGAGTGACGCCTCCCGGAGGGAGGCAAAATGTGCGAGGTAAAGCCGTCCGAATTAAACCCTTTCGGGAGAAAACGTGGAGTGGGGAGGGGTGGAGGAAGAAGCATCGATGGGCGAAAAACGCCGAAGTTCCCCTGCGTTCGCAGGGGTGAAAATGGAGAATGACGTCAGCTATTTTTCATCTGACCTAGTTTTAAAAGATAGTAGCGGAAGCGTGTGTTGTAGATCAATGTGTAAATTAGTCAAGGGTGAATCTTGTATTGGAGATCCAGCGTCCGCCGGACGCTTCTTCTCCGTCATGTGTAATCTGAAAAATAAAAGAGCAGCATGGCCGATCTGTTAAACAGATCGCAGAGAGGCAATGAGAAGGGGAAGTGCGTTTCGCGATCCTCCTCCGGGGGGGGGGGCGCAGGGTAGAATGAGCTTTCATCGGAGCGGGAGCAGTGACGGCATCGTGAGTGATTGATGGCTAGTTTCGGTTTCAATTGAAGCTTTTTCGTAGGTTTGTCGTTTGATATGGGAGTCTATGGATACCGGTTCCGTCGAAGAGGGCCCCTCAGGGGGCTCACCTTCTTTAGGTGAGTGCGGGTGTCACAATCCCGAGGTGCCCTAGTGATCTTTTCCTTTTCCCACGGGGTTTACTGCCTTTGGTAAACATGGGCTTCACGAACCCGAGGTACCCTAGTGATCCTTCTCTATTTTCGACCCTCTTGTCATTCAATTCATTCTTTCTTTCTCTTCCCGTCTAGACCACAGATATTAAAACAACTGTTTGGCGCAGTATAGCCGAAATCGGCTCTTGCGCCAATAAACCCCAAAATCACTCACTCACTCACTCCGTCGAAGAGGGCTTGCTGGTTGATGCTGGTGTTGTTGTGGGTTGGGATGAGGGCATAGAAACTTTTCGAGAGGTCTTTTATTCTGGAGCGTATTGATTTAATTTTTAGATCTTTGTGGAGAACGATTCTTGGAATATAGATGGGGGCGTCTAGAATAAGACGGAGAGCTCTGTTTTGTAGAATTTGTATTTTGTTGATGTGTTCATTTGCTGCTGTTCCCCAGATCTGGCAAGCGTATGTGATGATTGGTAGGAGGTACTGAAGATAGATGATCCTTTTTTGTCTGAGTTTTAATTTTGAGTTCCTTGTGAGTAGATGATGGAGGGCTCTGAGTTTATTTTTGAACTTGCAGTTTATTTTTCTGAGGTGGCTGCTGAAGTTGAGTTTTTGGTCGAGGGTGACTCCTAGGTAGTTGATTTCGTTGTTCCATGGGATTGTATTTCGGAATAGCTTGAGTGGTGGTGGCTTGTTTCTGAAGTGACCTTTTTTGTAGATTATTGCTTGTGATTTTGTTGTGTTGACTGAGATGCGCCATAATTTGAGCCAGTTACGAAGCTTGGGGAGATACTTTTGCAGGTTATTTCGAACTCTTTCTGGGGTGCGGTCTTGACATAGGATGGCTGCGTCGTCTGCGAATAAACATACTTAGACTGTTGGCGTGGTGGGGAAGTCATGGGTATACAGGTTGTAGAGTATAGGCGAAAGAATGCTTCCTTGAGGGGTTCCAGCTTTAATGCTTCCGATTTTTGAGAAGGTAGTGTTGATTTTAACTTGAAAGGTTCTATTACTGAGATATTCTTGGATAATTTTTGTTAGATAAGAGATGGGAGATTCATTTGGATTAGTTTGTATATTAGGCCGTTGTGCCAGACTCTGTCGAACGCTTTTTCTATGTCGAGAAATATGCCTCCTGTAGTATGGTTATTGTTGAAACCGTTGGTAATTAAATTTGTAGTTCTAAGGAGTTGGTGGCACGTTGAAGTCTTGGTTCGAAATCCATGCTGGAAATCGGGTATCAGGTTGTTTTCGTCTGAGTAAGAGTACGCAGTCTTATTAGAATGATTTTTTCCAGTATTTTCGCTACACTTGAGATGAGACTTATGGGACGATAGTGAAGTGGGAATTTTGGATCTTTATCTTTTTTTGGCAGGAGGGTGATTATTGAGTGTTTCCAGATCTGTGGGAAATATTGCAGAAGAAGACATTTGTTGAAGATTTTAGTTAGGTAAGTTATTGCGTTGATGGGAAGAGATTTAATCGCTATGTTTTTAATTTGGTCTTGTCCGGGAGCTTTTCTCAAGTTCAGTTTTAGAATGATTTTGCAGACTTCTTGCGGTGAGGTGAGGGGAGGAGAGCACACAACATAGTTGTTAGTGAAGTTTCTGACGAACCTATCCTATCTGTCTATGTGATCGTCGTCGTATGGGGTTCTATTTTCGGTGAATGATTCTTCTAGTGTGTCAGTGAAGAGGTCAGCTTTTTCTTGTGTCCCGTGGACCAGGCCTCGATATCCAAGCAGTGGAGGGTAGTCTATTTTCTTTTTTTTTTGCCTATGGAGATGAGTTTGTGTACAGAGTCGGTGGCAGTATTGACATCCGCATGAAGGGAGTCCCATACATGCTCCTTCGCTGATTTAAGATCGGTTCTAATAGACCTTTGGAGCCGGTTGACTTCTGCCTTAATGGGTGGGTATTGTGTTCTCTGCCAGAGCTTGCGTAGACGATTTTTTTCTTTGATTTTGATCCTGGTTGCATGGGGGATGTTAGCTAATTGGTTAATGATGGGCTTGTATTTACTGGATTGGTTGATTGCCGTATGGATTTGACTGTTGAAATAGTTGATGGCTTGGTCGATGTCTGTGCTATTGGTGATGGGGGGGTTTCCAGGTATTGAAGATGAAATGAGGTCTTGGAACTTGTTCCAATTGGTAAAGGTCTTGCAATTTTGTTTGAATGGAGTTGAGGATGTAGTGGCTATGACAAAGTGGACAGGTTCGTGGTCACTTGATAGATCCGGTATCGCCTCTGCTGTGATGTCGTTTATTCCACACGAGAGTCCGAAATCAAGAGTGGAAGATCTGCCGCGGGCTGGTGTACGGGTGGGACCATTGGGCGCTGTGAGCAGAAATCCTGAGGATCTGACGAAACGGGCTATGGCGGTGCCGGCTGGGTTGTTTGAGCTGTTGGGGCTCCAAGTGATGTGTCTGGCATTGAAATCGCCGACTATGAGACATTGACTTCGGTTTCGGAAAATCTTCAAGAGGTCGGAGATCAAACTGATATTAGACGAGGTAGGCGGCTTATATAAGGAGCAGATGGTGGTCTTCAGAGGCTGGTCTTCTAGGACAATTGCTGTGACTTCCACTGATGTTGTATGAATGTGAATACGGCGATGGGCTATGGAGTTTTTGACGAGGATGGCAGTGCCCCCTCCACGGTGGGTCATTCTGTCGTTTCTATGGGTAGTGAAGTTTGCGATATTGAGTGTAAGGCTGGGGCGGAGGAAAGTTTCCTGTAGTGCAACGATGTCCGGGTTATTGTCTTGGATGAAAACGGTGAACTCGTCCATTTTTTGTGGGAGTCCATCAGCGTTCCAGCTGACGATCTTGAGGGTATTTCTTCTATTGGGTGTAAATTAGTGATTTCTGGCTGCTAGCTGCTCGCCTTTTTATATATTCTAGTGGTGTCACGTGAAACGATTCCTATTGGTTGACGCTTTTCAACCTTGAAACTAATCTTTTAACGTATCTTTGTGCATCTTTTTAACACAAGTTTTAAAAGAGAAGCCGTCCAACGTTGGCACCTTCCTTAACCCAAAAAAAGGGGGACCGAGTCGACTTGGTCCCCCTTTTTCTGGGCCCGTGGGCATTTTTACAGTTCAATATTTACAGTTTAGTCCAATATTTACACTTCAATATTTACAGTTCCATATTTCAATTTTTCTCACTTACTCTACCAGATCAGCCATCTGTCTGTTGCATTCGGCGTGCAGCTTTTTAAAGTTTTGCAGGTATCTGGCAAAACGGTATGACTTTACCATAGTGCACTCGGAAATGTAAGAATATTCATGCACCTCATCGTGCAGGTGATCTGGTAGAGCACGATCGTTCAAGTCCTGAAACTTTGGCAAAGTTTCCAAATTTATAGTAAAGAGCCCCAGCTGCTCAAAAATTTTACGCTGGTCCGACCCTTTGACAACGATGAGTCCCTGATTTCCTTGCGCCAGGTGGCAAAATTTACCCCTGACGCAAAAGGACAGGTATTCCAGTGGCACAGATCCAGGGATGTGGCTCTTCAAACTGAGGCGCTCGTTAATAAAACGGTTGGCCCGACAGTCTTTCGAGGTGGTAATTAGGTTGCAGTGATCCACCGTAATACAAATTACTTCTGGGTCCTTTCCATCCTCCGGAATCGTGGCAATGGACAATTCGATCGCCACAGGCTTGCCTCCGCGATGAAATACATTAGCATGGGCGAAGAAGGCTAGTTGAGACATGTTGCTTTGAGAGAACTCTGAGAGAGAATGTCTCTGTCTGCTGATGTCTCGCCTTTTATACTCTTTAGAGTCACGTGAATCGATTCCTATTGGCTGATACTCTCCAATCTATTGGCTGATACTCTCCAACATTGAAACACTATCCATATCATGAGGCATCTATATTGGATTACTGATCCAACATTGAAACACTATCCATATCATGAGATATCTATTGGGTGATTCTATCCAACAGGACCATGCAAAAACTACACTCGCCATCAGGCACCTTTCGATTGATTCTATCCATCCTTGGTAGAAATATTGTGGCCTATTTTTAGTACAAGTTTTAAAAGAGAAGCCCTCCAACGTTGGCACCTTCCTTAACCCAAAAAAAGGGGGACCGAGTCGACTTTTGTGTCGACTCTGCCCCCCTTTTTTTGGGCTCAATGAGCAATTTTTTTTACTCTACCAAAGCTGAAACTTTGGAGCTCCATTCCGACTGCAGCTTGTTGAACTGCTGCAGGTATTTTGCAAATTGAAACGATTTCAGCATGGTGCAATGAGACACGTCCCCTTCTTCATGGAGGTCATCATGCATGGGGTTGGGAAAGGTTCCATCACAAAGGGTGTTGAATTTGGGCAGCATCTCCAGAACCATGGTGGAGAGTCCCAACTCTTTGAATGTTTTTTGCTGCTTTGGGCTTTTGACTACGATGAGGCCTTTTCTTCCTTGGGACAGCTGGTCAAACATACCCCTCACGCAATATCGCAACCATTGCGCCGGCACACTCTTGGGCAGCAGGTGCACCAGACGAAGACGGGCGTTTTTGCAGGCATTGGAACGCATGTCTTTGGGCGTGGAGGTCAGGTCCTCGTGGTTCACCGTAATGCAGAGCACTTCGGGATCACTGCCATCCCTGGGAATGGTGGCAATCGATAGCTCGATGGGCACTGGTTTGCCCAGGTGGTGCAACACGCTGGCATGGGCAAAATAGGTGGGTTGATTCGACATGTTGCTGAGAGAGAATGATTCTGCTGGCTAGAGGCTGGCGTTAGAGAAGCGTGCCGAGGAGCGCTCGTCAACTGGCATTCCATGTGCCAAGACCTTTTGATGCGAGCGCTCCACGTGTTTTTCCAAAGCCCGTTTCCAAGGTTGGGGCATCAGCAGACGCCAAGGGAGGTGTTCATCTCGATGCATTTCCCAATCATCCAACCACGTTAATAATGTCACGTACACATCCACCAAACGCGTGCATTGGGTGAGATTCAACGCGTACGCCTCCTTATTGTGGGGTTGATACGCCTCCCAAACTCGGCGAGACGGGGGACGACCCAATTGAAAAAATCTCAACTCGACTCCTGGATCCCACGTCAAATCCAAATGACTCGTAAACACGACCACTGTTTTTCCAAACGACCGAAGAACGTGCACACCAAAATTGGGCTCAATTAGGATGGTGTAAGGATAGTCTTGCTTGAAATATGTGACTCGATCCGGCCACCGACCCAGATTTCCAAAAACAATCGTAGTGCGAGAACGACACTGGTCCAATAAATTTTGTACCGAAACCATTTTTTCTTACATCCTCTTGTGTAATGTGTCAAGGTTGGTATTTTTTTGGACAAAAAAATCAGACTTGTTTCCATAAAACATTTTCTTTATTTACAAAAAATATTTACAAAAAAAATGTACGAAACAATCATTATTTACAATATATATATACACAACTGCCGAGATTTAATTGCAACACAAATTTAGAGGTTCTGTCACTTTAAACCCAACAGTGTGTCTTTTCATAGGGTTCATTCTGGGCATTGTCAAATCCAGGGGTGCTTCCGGCTGCTCCATGGCCAACCCCTCTTCAAAATGGTCCAAAAACGATATAATGTCGTTATTTGGATCAAAGAGGGAAGGCACCGTATGAATCATCTGGGGTTCTTGTGCATGGGCTGGGGGGGCTTCCATCACTTGTTCAGGCACCAAGCAGTCCCCAAATACGTTTGACATTAAATGGTCAAACGAAGTCTCCACAGGGGGATCTGGAAACTGGATCTGCTGAGGTGGTTGAGCATTAGGTGGATCTGGAAATTGGATCTGCTGAGGTGGTTCTAGAAATTGGACAGGTGGATCTGGAAATTGAATCTGCTGAGGTGGTTGAGCAACAGGTGGATCTGAAAAATGGATCTGCTGAGGTGGTTGCGCAACAGGTGGATCTGGAAAAGGAATCTGCACAGGTGGTTGAGACACAGGTGAATCTGATAATTGGATCTTCTGAGGTGGTTGAGACACAGGTGAATCTGACAAACGAATCTTTTGAGGTGGAATGGACACGGGTTGAGGAGCAGCCAAGGCAGGTCTGGCAATCATTACAGGGGGTCGCACGACCGGTGTAACGAGTATTTTGTGGGATTTTTTTGGAATCCTAAAATGTTTCTTGGAGGGAGGATACACCTCTTCCTCCAAAGGTCGCTTGCTCGTCTCACCATGAGCCGGGGTCGGAGGAGGCAGTTTGTAGGCTTTTTGGTCATATCGGTTCACCTTTCGGAAATCCCCCAGGTTGAATCCGCTCTGAACGAGTTGAGGAAGAATAGTTTCGGGAATAATGTCCACCCCAAATACGGTCTTTTGCACTGTGAGTAAAATGTAATGAGTTCCTGCCGGGATGGGATACGCCGTATGGGGCTCCAACACTTTGCGATGATAGAGCATTTAGTCAAATGGCTCAAAACTCCTCCTATACAGATTGAGTTTGCTCTTTGATGCTTTAAACTGGAGGAGGGCAGTTCGTACATTAGCATGGGCACAAGGGTTGTTTGGATCAAATGAATCTCTCCCGGTTTCACGGTGCGAAATCCAAAGGTAAAGCCAGTTTTTACGATAAACATGTTTTGGTGCATGAATCCCATCCGTTTGTCCGTATTCTTCAGCGGTCGATCGGGATTTCTCATTAAGCCTTGCGACACCTTATCCCACGTCATCTCATCGGGTTCAAAGGGATTTTGGATCCTCGCCGCCAACACGGCCCGCTTGAAATTGTCCATATACGATCGTCTGCAATGCCAACTATCGTTACAAAACATGACAAACACACGTTTCGTTTCCATCTCCTGATACAGGATGAATGCTTTGACGAGGCCCTGTCGAGCTGCATATTCCAACGTCTCGGTTTTCTCAGGTAAGGTCACTGGCACCACGGTGGTGGATAGGTGCTCTGGGAAGGCATCGATTGCGTCCATGCTGCTGGCGAGTCGAGAGGCAACTGATTTGAAGCGTCCCAACGAGCTCTCCTTTTATACGTTTCAGACAGGATGTGGGCGGAGCTTGCAGTCACCAACCTTGCTCACGAATGAAAAATGGGATTGATGGGTTGATGCAAGATGGCGCACATGCCTTGCACGGCTACCCAACGATGACAATGTATTTCGTTACAAACGGGACATTCCCCCCTGTTTCGTTCGTTGGCATTTAACAGCATCACAGGGATCATTTTGAACGGACTGGCTGAGCTCCAACTCGCTTGAAATTCTTTAAATTTGAGCTTGGATTGATGATCCGTCACACAAATGGTACCGACATTGAGGTAATGCAAATATTTAAATTGTTCGTTGGGACATTGCCGATCCAAAGCATACGAGACGACACCGTTGGTGAGCGTGAATCCCTCATCTCGGAAACACAACACGGCCAAACCTTGGCTGTGAAAAAACACTTGAGCCGACACTTTAGACGTGGGAATCAATCGATGGGCATACGGGGGTCGCCTGGGTCTAAAATCAGGTCTACGATAGGGTGGTCTGAAATCGGGTCTGTGATGCAACCTAGGATCTCGGGGCCCATTCTCGTTTCGTCGAGGAGAATGTCGAGCATCTCGTTGAATGATGGAAGGTACTTTTCTCACAGGTGAATCTGTCCGTCGCTTTGGTGAATTTGACCTTTGCCTTGGGGAATCCATCTTTCGCTTTGAAGAATCCATCTTTTTCACAGGTGAGTTTGACCTTCGACTTGGTGAATCCATCTTTCGCACAGGTGAAGCTACCTTCCGAATAGGAGAGGAAACAATTGGTTCAGGTGCAACAGGTGAATCCACGGAATCAGAGGATTCTTGAAATTCCGTTCGTTGTCGAGACTCAATTGATTGTTCAGGTACCATAGGTGGTTCAGGTAAAGATTCATAAATCATGGAATCCTCTTGAGATGGCTCATGGGATGGAGAAGCTACTGGAGTGGGTGGTAAAGGTGAAACAGGTGCTGGTAAATTGAACATGTCAATCAAATCATCATACTCTGGAGAAGAATCCATTGTGAACGATTAAGTAGGATGAGACGCGTGTAGTATTTGTACTCGTCTCTCAAAAAATATTGAAGGCTTTAAAAAAAATGTTTTTTTTTTTTTTTTTTTTTTTTTTTTTTTTTTTTACGTTGGCAAGTTTTCGAATAAGGTTGGAAAACCTTTTGAACAAGGGTTCTCATAACATGATCTAAAGTAGAATGATTACGAGAGAACGTAGGCAGGTCGTGGTAACCTTGGTACTCTTTTCCATCGCCATGGGTTAATCATTCTGAGCTTTCGTTGGCTCTGAATCATTCTTTTCAATATTTTTTCTACGACCAATGTACTTTGCAATTTATTTTTCAATGTATTCATTTCTGTGTTTAACTCGTGTTCTTTTTCTTTCCACTCGTTTTCTTTGGTTTCCCATATTTTATTTTCAACTAATGTATTTTCCAATTTAAATTTTAATATCATTATTTCAGCGTTCAACTCATTTTCCTTTGTTTTCAACACGTCCTTTTCCTCTTTCAACAAGTCTCTTTCCTCTTTCAATATGTCTCTTTCCTCTTTCAATATGTCTCTTTCCCTTTGAATGAGGTCGCATTTCGCATTCATCTCGCTGAGTTTGGACCTTAACAAGACTTTTTGGTCCATGGCCCACTCTTGCTTTATCTTTTTAATTTCATTCATCATGTTTTGTTGTTTGCGGGACAATACATACATTTCGTCTCGGATATTTTGAAACAAACATTCACCCCCCTGGTTTCCCTCCTTTAAATACAATTTTGTGTTACCGTAGAGCGTCACGTACAGAGGAGTCTCTTCCCCTGTCACCTGGTATTGGAAAGGAAACACGCAATTTAAAAATTTCCATCCCGTCACGTGAATTGGTACATTCCATTTCAAATGACCCCACCCATCTGGTAAACATTTGGTCACCTTGTCCCAACTGGCCACATTTTTATTTCCAAGTTGTTCCAACAGTAATCTTTCTATTCCTCCTCGAAAAAGCGTACAGAGAAAGGCAATACTATGCGCGTGCAAGGGTCGATTCATGTGGAAATGGGACCATTGTTCCGGATTGATTAATTTTTCGGGAATTTTACCCCCGTCACACGACGATTTGGGTTGACTCACGTACACAATGGTCCGAACCAAATGAAAGGCACTCTGAATCTTGACACATTTCTTGGCCCGACCAGCAGAGGGAAATTCATAGCGAACTTTACCCTTCCAAATCTATTCAAACGCACTTTCTTGCTCACACGCCAAAATCATGTGTCGATGCTGTATTTTACCCCTCTCTGTCTCTAATCCATCGCAGAGACACCAAAAGGGTAAAATGACAAATTGATTCCGAATCATTTCCATTTCCTTACAAAACGTATCAAAAATGTTCTGTTTGACCATAATGAGAAACCATACCCAATCTCCTTTCAAGTAGCACTGAATAATCCCCCACACATCTTTACCCAAGACATTGTCAAATTTTATTCCCTCTTCCCATAAGTCGGGTTTCTCAAAGATTGAATCATAAAAATTGTCCCTCAATCTGGGACGACCGTACATTTCACGAGGTATCGGTTGAAAGTACCTACACCCACATACTTCTGGCACCCTTTCCTCTTCTTCCGTCTCCTCCTCATCGTCCGAGAATACCCAGACATCTTTGGCTTCCTTTGCGAAACGTTCCAAGCAGGACACGACGTGATGAATGTGGTCGGGATGATTCTTTTGCCCATATGCCCAATGTCGACGCCCAAAACAAAACACGCATTGCTTGCGAAAATCCAGACCATGGTTTTCGGAGGCATGGTGATGATAAAATTGATCTATGGTCACCCCCTCGCGACATTTGGGACAAGACACGTGATCCTGTAAATGCTTGTTGAAATGTCGGTAAAAGGATGTACGTGTAGTTGTGCTTTTGCGTGCCATAAAAAAATTTTTGGAGCAACCACTAAATCATCCACACTCTATAAACTTTATCTTGCATCAACTTTTAAAGTATAGCTTGCACGACCTAAAAAAAAAAATTTTTTTTTTTTTAGTGGGTTACTTGTCCCTTGTATCTCAACATTTTTACATTTTAAACTTTACTTGTCCCTGAAAGATTTTTAAATTTCCAATTTTCTCTTTTTACTCCATCCTTTCATTTTTGTTGGATTCTCCAATTTCTCTCCTATTGGGTTTTTTCGCTTACCCAGTCACTCTTGGACATTTGATTGGGTCAGTCCGACGTTGATGAGTGTTGCTATTGCGTCTCTGACGTCAAATCTATGAAATTGGAGGGGTACATTTATCTGTCAAACCTATGACATTGGAGGGGGAATTTATCTGTCAAACCGATGATTTTGGAGGGGAGAATTTATCTGTCAAACCTATGAAATTGTATGAGGGATATTTATCCATCAAACCTATGAAATTGGAGGGGTACATTTATTAGACCCAATCTATGAAATTGGAGGGGCTCATTTATCAGACTAAACCTAGAAATTGGAGGGGGAAATTTATCCATCGAATCTATGAATTCGGAGGGGGAAATTTATCCATCGAATCTATGAAATGGGAGGAAGGGAGTTTATCCATCCAATCTATGAATTTGGAGGGGGAAATTTATCCATCCAATCTATGAAATTGTATGAGGGACATTTATCCATCCAATCTATGAAATGGGAGGGGGAATTTATCCATCCAATCTATGAAATTGGATAGGGGAAATTTATCCATCCAATCTATGAATTTGGAGGGGGACCTTTATCCATCCAATCTATGAAATTGGAGTTAAGTGTTTATCTGTCAAACCTATGAAATTGGAGGGGCATCTTTATCTGTCAAACCTATGAAATTGGAGGCGCATCTTTATCCCAACACACCTAGAAAGGGGAGGGACCCCCCCTCTCTGTGTTAAAGGATAGGAATCTCCTCGATTTGTAAAACCTATGAAAAGAGCGCTATTCTTTAGACAATAACCCCTATTCTTTTCAAAATACACTCTCTATTTAAGAAAAAAGTCCTTATATTCAAACTTTTATCCAGTTTCAAGAGTGTAACGAAAAGAGCAGGTTATGATCTATGAAGTTAACATTATCTTTAGTATGTAATAAGTATGTAGGGTAGGTAATCTTTTTCTTTATTACTGGAAAATGCTGGTTTTTTCTGGTTGATGGAGTGGCGAGTATGTGTGACGAGAATGCTTCTTGTTTCTTGCAGGGGGTGAACATCAAAAATCATTTCAACGGCAATAGGAAATTTCCACATCAAACCTTCCAACGTTGGTGAGAGGAGGGATGTTTCCATGTTTTCCTAACCCCCCTTTGAGTTTCCCTCTTGGAGTTTTTCCGTTTGAGCGATGCCCTTGGAAGGAGCGTGGGGCCTCAGACATGTCCCCCGTTGGATGGGATTCATTGGATAGAACTCCCGTGGAGAGGCTTCCTTTCCATGATTCGTTCTTTGTACCCCCTTTAAACTGTTTCTTCAACATTCTTATTACACGGTTCCGTTTTGTTTCCCATCACGAGTTTTTTTACCTGAAAAGCACTCCACATGACCCTTTACAGGCCTTTTTACCTGTTGAAAACCCTCTCATTATAGCAGGTAGCTTAATAAGGAACCTTTTGTTTCTTAGTTCATAATGTATCAAATAATAAGGTGAGTGAAAGGATGAAAATGAAAAGAAGAAACGAATCAAAAATAAAAATAATTTTATAAAATACAGGTAAAATAAATAAAATACAGGTGAAATGAATAAAATACAGGGGAAATGAATGTTTCTTGCAAAACATAAAAAGTAATTTCAATGGCAGATGGACAAATAATTTTCTCAACAAATCCACATCAAACCTTCCAACGTTGGTGAGAGGAGGGACCCAAAAAAATGGAAAGGACGTGCTGAGCACATCCTTTCCATTTTTTTGGGTTTGACACTCGAGGTTCAAACAATCTGCCTACACAGGGGGCAGGTGGGACTCTGGGTCCGCTCCAAACATGCTTTTTGAAACGTGTGTCTACATTCGGTCGTGAGGGGAAAATGCATGGGCTCCAGGCAAATGGGACATTTTTCAGGCACGCCAAACACGGGATCTGGAAAGGGAGCACTGTACAAAAGTTGCAGAGCCGTATGACCCAGCGTCACCCATTGTTCCAAATCCTGAGAGCCCCCATAAGACCAGGCCACGCTCGCCTTTCGGTACAGATCAGGTTTCATGCATTCTGTCCAAATGCCCCGAATGTAGGCGCCGTGACCCCTTTCGGCCATCTTGTGGAGCACAAGGTCCTTGGATTTGAAAGGTTCGACGACAAAGAGAAAGGGGAGAGAGCGCAATTTTCCAGATTCCCTCGAAGGACAGAGAACGTTGCACAAGCCATCCAGGTCGTGGAAATGGCGTAGAAAGTCCTGCACCGTCAACACCTCTGGAATGGGTGAAGCATTCAGACGATTCCGGAATTCTTTTAAAAAGGCAGCAAAGTCCCCGAAATCGGGTGATGAATACTTGACGAGGCAGTGTGCAAACGCTAAATCGTCTCGCATCGTGAGGAATGAATGAGCTCTCTCGCCTCGAGTGCCTCGCTTTTATAGCAGGGAGAAGGCTTCTGATTGGTCGATGCAACTGATATGAAATTTCAAGGCTGGTAGGATTTAAAAAGGATTCATGAGTAACACTTTCGATTTAACCTTGGCTAGAAAAGAGACTTGAGCTGCTAGCCAAAGTATTATTTTGTGAGAGTTTAAATGTTTCGTGAGTATTTAATTCAATAGGTTTCAACCTTGGCTGGAAAAGAGACTTGTTCTGCTAGCAAAGGTATTATTTTGAGAGAGGGTAGCGTTATTTTCTTGCAAGTGTCATATTCCATAGGTTCCAACCTTGGCATATTTATTGACCCAAAAAATGGGAGAATGATTACTGGTCCCAAGCTATGCTCCTTTCCAGCAATCATTCTCCCATTTTTCTGGGGCTCAACACAATGTCTACCTTTAAATGTCGGATGCTCTCAATGGATTGGGTGCCCTGCAGAGAGGACAGGTGTTTTGCACGTCCAGATGTTGCAACAAGCAACGCATGTGGCCACAATGCGTTCTTTCTGGCCAGTGCATGGGACTCAGACAGATGGCACATGAATCTGGTACTTGGAACACGCTCTCGGGCCATTTCAATCCATAGCACCCATCCAACACTGCTTGAGCCAAGTGGGTCCAGGTGGTCAGGTGTTGGGGACCGTGTCTCCTCCACGCCTTGTAGGCCAAGTGATACAGCTTAGGTTTCGCCAAACTAGTCCAAAAGGCTTGTAGAAAGGCCCCCTTTCCTTTGGCAGCGTCCTCCTCCAAATAATCACTGTGCAGGTGGGCCGGTTCTGCACACACAACACATTCAAAGGTGGGCAGGTCACGGGGCTCGTAATCGGGCAACACCTTTTGTAGCAGTTCAGCAACGCTTACATCGTGGATGGACTCGACCGTTATGATGTCAGAGGGCATCATGGTCTGCAGGCACTTTCGAAAATTAATCATAAAGGTTATATAGTCCCCAAGATTAGCCTCCTGGTACTTAGCCAGATAGAGTGTAAAAGCTTTCTCGTCTTCCATGTCTCAGGAATAAATGAAGCAGAGAGCGTCTGAGCCCTGCTTTTATAGTCGAGAGAAGGAGGAAGTGGTTTCTGATTGGTCGATTGTTTTGATAAGGATTCCCAAGGATGAAAGGGGGTCACCTTTCAAGAGGCAAAGGACCATGTCATCATCCAACCTTGGCATCTCATATAAACCAAAAAACGGGGAGAATGGGCCAAAGCCCAAACTCCCCTTTTTTTGGTAGGAAAGAAAACAGACGCTTCATTACAATAAAAACAATTATTTATTGACATTCTTTGCAGGATGGAGTTGAAGGATGAAACGAATATACCGGATTTCAACATAGGATGATGGTCGGGCACAAACAAAACAATGGTATGGATTGGTTGAGTAGGGGTTTTTGGTTGGATGGCGAGTTTTTTATTGGGCAAGAAGGGTGGTTGTTCCAAGAGTCTCTTGCCAAGCTCCAGGTGGGAAGAATAGGCCTGGGTACTCCAGTTGCATCGAGTCATCAGAGGTGAAGTAGGCAGGCGTGATGTCACCTCGACATGGGCTCCATTCATCAAAACAGAGGGATCCACCCTCTACAAAGGTGTGACTGGTCTCTCGGGTAAGGATTCCACAAGTCTTTTAGCCGGTGGAGAGACACTTTTAGCAGGTGGAGAGGCACTTTTAGCAGGTGGAGTGACACTTTTAGCAGGTGGAGAGACACTTTTAGCAGGGGGTGTAGGAATTTTGTCAGCTGGTTGTTCAACAGATGGAGAGGCCCTTTCAACAAGTGGTGTATGAATTCTCTCAGGTGGAGAGGCACTTTCAACAAGTGGGGTATGAATTCTCACAGGTGGAGAGGCACTTTCAACAAGGGGTGTAGGAATGTTCTCAGGTGGAGAGGCACTTTCAGCTGTTGCACGTTCCTGAGAAGGCTTCCTTTTTACACTAGCCCTCAAAAACGCCATCTTCAAAGATACCGTCATGGAAGCGTTTTGGGATTGCATCTGACGCATGTCCTGCACCTTTTGGATAAAGTCTTGGATCCATTTCCTCACCAAGATGGAATCGGGGATGGGAGAGTGTTGAACTTGCAAGACGGGCGAGGTTTTGTAGCTTTCCACAAAGAGGTTGCCTGGATTCTCTACCAAAGCAAAGCCCATTTGGAGACTGGAGGCAAAACTCTCGGCCAACGACGAGAGTTCGGCCTCCAAAATGCTAAAGACGACATCGGGAGTCACGAGTTTAGACTTTTGAGTCATGATTGGATAGCGTTTGTAAGGCGGCAGCACATCCTTGCCTTGAATGACCAGGTTGTCGTAACGTTTGGCAAATTCGTACACTTTGGATCGACCCAACAGAGCTCCAACGTCGACCAGTCGAAAGTAGAGCTTGTCATCTCGTCCCACCATGGCAGCCAACGGATAGTGTTGATTGGGCAAAAGAAGTTTGAACCACATGTTGACTCGAGGAAACACTGAGCGTGTGTGAGGAGCAACGGAAGGCTGCGGAGCTTTTATACTCTCCATCAGGAAAAAAAATAAAATGTAGACAACGTTGTGTAAAAAATAAAATTTTTTTTTTTTTTACACAACGTTGTCTACATTTTATTTTACATCTTGACAAGAGTGTTGGAAATGTTTTCAATGCTTTACTGTACATTATGAGTTTATTAAGTATCTCCAACCACCATCTTTGATAATGTGGTACATTCTTTGCCAACGTTTGCTGTTTTCATCCGTCATGTGCATGGCTCGGGGTAAATAAACTTTTCCATTCTGTAAAATTTGCTCCAATCTCAATTCGGTGGGCTCACCGTACAACTCGTGTTCTTCAAACACCATCGAATCCAATAAATAGTGAATCGCACAATCATGGAGTGGTTCTTCTCCCCGACCACACACTAAACAATCTCGTCGACAAAAGCATGGAACAGAAACGACTGGCATAGTCTAGCAGGATAAATTGAAAATGAAAATAAAATTTCAATTAACTTTGAAACGGCACCATAAACTGGACAAGCAAATGAGATGATGGTTGTGGAGAAAGGTTGTGAGTTTATAAAAGGTACCCACTGAAAAAAAAATTTTTTTTTTTTACTTGTAGAGAACAGGGTTGACTGTACTTTTACTTTTTCATTTACAAATAGGTTTGCACACACAGATTTTGTTTTACTCTTTACTTATTCATTTTTATGTTTCAAACACACCTTTTGTTTTTGGGGTTCAAACACAGTCAAAATAATTTTATTTTTGTGAATGCCCCATCTCTGCATTCATTTTTATGTTTCAAACACACCTTTTGTGTTTCTTTGTTTCAAACACACCTTTTGTGCTTCTTTGTTTCAAACACACCTTTTGTGCTTCTTTGTTTCAAACACACCTTTTGTGCTTCTTTGTTTCAAACACACCTTTTGTGTTTGGGTTTAAACACACAGTAAAATTAATTTTATTTTTGTGAATGCCCATGTCTGCATTCATTTTCATGTTTCAAACACATTTTTGTGTTTCTTTGTTTCAAACACACCTTTTGTTTTCGTTTGAACAAACAATAAAAACAATTTTATTTTTGTGAATGCCCCACCTCGACCCACCACTGCATTCACTTTTAAGTTTCAAACACACCTTTTGTATTTGTTTGTTTCAAACACACCTTTTGTATTTGTTTGTTTCAAACACACAATGAAAATATTTTTATTTTTGTGAATGCCCCTCCACGACCCACCACTGCATTCACTGTGTCGTTTCAAACACACTTTTTATGTTGGAATTTGCACACACCTTTGTTTTGTTTCGTCAGTTGTTTGAAAAGACACAATATGTTTTTTACTTACACCATTTCCATTTGTTTCAGGAGAAACCCACCACATTGTATTATTTGTTTAAACCAATGTTGGAGGATGTAGCACAAAATTAGAGTTTGGTATGAGAATGTGCAAAGTGCCACAAGACGGAAACAGATTTCGATAAAACCGAGTTTGGATCAAGTACCACAAGACGAAAGCGGACTTTGACAAAAGAGTTTGCATAAAGTGCCACAAGACGAAAGTGGATTTCGGTAAAAAACGAGTTTGCATTAAGTGCCACAAGACGGAAAGCGGATTTCGGTAAAAAACGAGTTTGCATTAAGTGCCACAAAACGGAAAGCGGATTTCGGTAAAAAATACAAAACGAGCGTTCGATTTCGGTAAAAAAACGAGTTTGCATTAAGTGCCACAAGACGGAAACGGATTTCGGTGAAAAATACAAAGCGAGCGTTCGATTTCGGTAAAAAACGAGTTTGCATTAAGTGCCACAAGACGGAAACGGATTTCGGTAAAAGAGTTTGCATTAAGTGCCACAAGACGGAAACGGATTTCGGTAAAAGAGTTTGCATTAAGTGCCACAAGACGGAAACGGATTTCGGTAAAAGAGTTTGCCTTAAGTGCCACAAGACGGAAACGGATTTCGGTAAAAGAGTTTGCATGAAGTGCCACAAGACGGAAACGGATTTCAATAAAACGAGTTTGCATTCAGTGCCACAAGACGAAAGCGGACTTTGACAAAAGAGTTTGCATAAAGTGCCACAAGACGAAAGCAGATTTCGGTAAAAATGAGTTTGCATTAAGTGCCACAAGACGGAAAGTGGATTTCGGTAAAAAACGAGTTTGCATTAAGTGCCACAAGACGGAAAGCGGATTTCGGTAAAAAACGAGTTTGCATTAAGTGCCACAAGACGGAAAGCGGATTTCGGTAAAAAATACAAAGCGAGCGTTCGATTTCGGTAAAAAAACGAGTTTGCATTAAGTGCCACAAGTCGGAAACGGATTTCGGTGAAAAATACAAAGCGAGCGTTCGATTTCGGTAAAAAACGAGTTTGCATTAAGTGCCACAAGACGGAAACGGATTTCGGTAAAAGAGTTTGCATTAAGTGCCACAAGACGGAAACGGAGATTTCGGTAAAAGAGTTTGCATTAAGTGCCACAAGACAGAAACGGATTTCGGTAAAAGAGTTTGCCTTAAGTGCCACAAGACGGAAACGGATTTCGGTAAAAGAGTTTGCATTAAGTGCCACAAGACGGAAACGGATTTCAATAAAACGAGTTTGCATTCAGTGCCACAAGACGGAGGCGGTCTTTAATGAAAATAGTTTGCATTAAGTGCAACAAGACGGAAGCGGATTTCAATAAAACGAGTTTGCATTAAGTGCCACAAAAGAACATATTCAATACATGATATTTCTCAAGAACATGATATGTTTTATTTCTAAATTATTTGTTTGAAACCGTAATAACATTTGTATTTGTAACACCAAGTTGTTTTGTTTGACATCATAATACCATTTTGTTTGTAACACCATTTGTATTTGTAACACCAGTATATTTTTTTTTGAACACCAATTTGTTTGAAATACCATTTTGTTTTGTTTAAAACACCAATTTGTTTGAAACCATAGTACCAATTTGTTTGAAATACCATTTTGTTTTGTTTAAAACACCAATTTGTTTGAAACACCAATTTGTTTGAAACCATAGTACCAATTTGTTTGAAACCATATTGTTTGAAATACCATTTTGTTTTGTTTGAAACAACATTTTGTTTTGTTTGAAACCATTTGTACACACCATTTTGTTTTGTTTTAAACCATTTGTACACACCATTTTGTTTTGTTTGAAACCATTTGTACACACCATTTTGTTTTGTTTAAACCATTTGTACACACCATTTTGTTTTGTTTGAAACCATTTGTACACACCATTTTATTTGACACGACTGTGTAAGATGCCTCGGGCGGGAGGACTTTTACGAAAATTCTAGCGCGTATGCACGTTACATCTGGAGGAAACCGCCCAAAACTCCAGACCGCTAGAAACATTACCCAATAATTGGACCATACACAATAAAAAATTTTATTTCTTGCATCCAGCTTCTGAAAAGAAACACATATATACACTTCAAAAGGGAATGATTCTCTCCTCTGTCTCTGTTTGCAAAAGTGCATATAGAATGTTTAAGGATAGAGCAGCAAAATAAAAGCAGAGCAAGCCCTATCGAGTGCTTTTTCCGAGTCGCCAACGGTTGTCTCGGCAAAGCACCACAAATACCAGGAGGCCATGAACCGAGCCCTCTTCCCCGAAAGGAAGTAACAGGAGCCGGGCATAGCTGAAAGATTCAGCACCTGCATGTCACGTCGTGGGGGCATTTCACAGCAGAATCCTGAATTTGTTTACGCGGTTCACTCATAAAAAAATGCAAAAAATTTCAAGCTGGAACATGCTGCCACTGCTGCATCAGGTTTAGTATTCTTCACACACTCTCTCCACATGCACTAAAGCAGGGGATTTAGTCGTTATTCGACTGAGTGTGACTTGAATATTATTCACACACTCTCTCGACGTGCCCTAAAGCACGGGATTCAGTCGGGTTCGACTGCCACTTTGAGTGTGACTGACTAATAAGCAAAACATTTATTTAAATAATCTTCACACACTCTCTCGACGTGCCCTAAAGCACGGGATTCAGTCGGGCTCGACTGCCACTTTGAGTGTGACTGACAAATAATCAAAATATTTATTTAAATAATCTTCACACACTCTCTCGACGTGCCCTAAAGCACGGGATTCAGTCGGGTTTGACTGCCACTTTGAGTGTGACTCACCATCTAAAGGCAGCATGTCCAATGCAAAAGCAATGGGCTTGTTCATCACGACCTTTCAAATCCTGGGAGCCTTCGTCAGAGTAATCACCAGTTATGCCAATATCTTTCCGAGACACACACCCAGCCACCAAATAATTGGATTCGTATTCCGTTAGCCTACTTGCTGCACGTTATAGGGGCTCATACATCAGAAGTATGGATCCATACAGGACTCTGGAACTATGCCATCAGCGCCCTAGTGCAGCGTTCGTCCCGGAATAGCTTCTGGGTAGCGTTCTTACTCCCATAAGAATTGGCAAAAGTGGGTCACTCTTTCAGGCAAGGAGAAAAAAGAAGCCCATGAAAGGATAAAAACTCAAACTCAATGCTCCTTCGTTGGCACCGTTAGGTTTCCAGAGCAGAGAGGAGAATAAGCTTTTTTTAAAATCTCAATGCTAGTTCGTTGCACCGTTAGGTATCCAGAACAGAGAATAAGCTTTACTAAAAACTAAAAATTCCCTAAAAATTGCAAATAATCAAAAATATATCAATAAACTAAAATATTTTACTCTTCTATTTTAAGTTTACAATATAGTTACAGTTCTACATTTGTTTTTCCAGAGAGAGTTTCATTTAATATTTTTAAAATTTAATTTTTATTTTTATTTTTATAAACATACCATATTTCTAATGAACTTGTATACAACAAATAAACAATGAAAACATATTTATATCTCAAAATTCAAACAAAAATTGAAAAAACATTGAAATTGTTCAGTAGTAAAGTTATAAACAATAAAAGCACAATATTTATAATAGGTTATTAGATTCACACATACTGAAACACACACTCAACACAGCATATTTAAAAAATACAATACATTGCACTTTTTATTGTAATTATTTTGAAAGTATCCAATAATTCATTACGAGCCAAATATAGCAACCCCAAAACAGAGTAATTTGAATTCCAACTCTGTAAAAAATAGGAATATGTGCTGCCAACGAAATCGCGCATTACACGTCCGGCCTTGTTTGTTCCTTTTATCTATCAGACTTTACACCCTTGCTCTCCTGGTTATCCATCCCCGTCTCCTAAGTATATTCCTTGCTCTCCTGGTTATCCGCCCTCGTCGCCCGACCTACCAAGTTTAAATATCACGCCGGCGCCGACTCCCGCACCAGAGATAAGTTTTCCTTCTTATAATATAATAAAGACTTATTTTTCATCCAATTTTGTTCAATTTATACCTCAACCAGATTTAAGAATGGGGTTTCCAACGTATATATCATACAAGATGGGAAACCGTAAGATGACTTATGTGGTGTTAAATAAAAACAATTGAAAAAAAAATGTGTCGGTTTTCTTTGAGTTTATTTGTTTGTCGTTACACTTAGTCTGAAACATGATTACAATTATAATATATTTGAGTCTGTCGTTGATCTTTGAAATTATAATGTATTCGATTGTGTTTACACTATTGTGTGCTAAAAATTATTTTGATGTGGAATATGGTAAAAAAAATCAATTTGGTCTTTGAAAAAAATAATTTATTGAATTTATTCGTGAGAGTTATAATTTATTTGAAATATAATGTTAATCACAACTTATTTGATCACAAAAGAATTTTAACTTATTTGAATATAATGTTATTAAATCTCAAATGATTTGAGTTTTAGTTTTGAAGCTCGTACTTCAGGATGTTTTTGGAGAAATCTCAAATAATTTTTAATATAATTAAATATAATATAGAATATAGTCTGAGAAATTTTAAAATGCGTCATACATTAAAAGAGCCAAAAATTACTTCCATTAATTTTTTTTTTTAAATCAGGAAGTCTTTTCTGATATTTTTTATGCATTTTAATCAAGTTATTCATTTGAAAAAAATGTTGATCTCATATTTAAAAATTTGTTAATGAATTATTTTTGTAAGGAATAAATACATATCAATGGTGTACTTACTGCAAGCTCGCCCTCCACACAGCAAGTCTTAGCAAAAAAAAATTACTGAAAATTCATTCTGATTGTAAATTATATCTGAAATTTCATACGTATTTTTTTTTTTTAATTTCCTAATTGTATAAATACAGTTTTTGGAACTATAAATCAAATACAGTTTCAGCTTTCATTGAAATTTTAAATTTTACCGTGAAAGCACCTAAATAAAAGTTCCAGACTAGAGAAATCTCTAACTACTTTTATAATGCAATTGCCAATTGCAATAGGTGAGTTGTGTTAAGCTTATATGTGTCACCTTTCACTATGAACTTATTATATTCACATCACGAATCACCTCCCATGGAGCATAAGCTGTGTCGTATTTTCAAATATGTGGAGAGTTTATGAAAAAAAAGTATAGCCCAAATAGTTTGCATCATGACTGACAAGTTTTCTGAGTTGATTCGAATAGCCACACAAAACATTATAGAGTATAAAAAAATTAATTATTAGGATATGTATGTATAATGAATAATATTTGATTAGATAATTGAAGTAAAAACAGAAAAAAATATAAAACCACCTTAAATATCTTTTTTGCTATGTTATTTTTTTGGATAATTATTTAAACATCTAGAAATATTGTGTTGAAACAATTTTACTTAAATTTTTTTTTTTTTTTTTGCATTTTCTTAAAAAATCTAACTCTAACGAAGTTTTTTTTTTTTTTTTTTTTTTTGGTTTCCTTCCAGTTGAAAGATTAACTGGAAGAGAACTTTCAAATTTAATAGTTGAGAAAACTTAAAAAAAAAAATTAGGGCTAAATTTACTAGATATGCGGGGGCAGGCCTGATGTTGACCGACGGAGAATCATTAGATGTAAACCGCGCTTGATTGAGCAGATG